>APFE031626772.1:29329-115547 GCA_000404065.3 Pinus taeda | reverse complement strand
AGGAGAAATTAGTGTGCATGTTGAAGAAGAGCTCGTATGGCCTAAAATAGGCTCCAAGGCACTAGTATCTAAAATTTAATAGGTTTATGTCTGAACAAGGTTATTCTAGATTTCACTCTGAGCATTGTGTTTATATTAAAAAGAAAAATGATGTCAACTATACTATATTGTTATGTTATGTAGATGACATGCTTGCTTTAGGGTCTAACATGAAAGAAATACATGTGCTCAAAGGAAAATTGGCAAATTCATTTGCAATAAAGGATTTGGGTGCTACAAGACAAATCCTTAGTATGAGAATAACTAGAGATAGGAAAAATTACAAATTAACATTGTGTCGGAGTGATTACATAAAAAGGGTGTTGAAAATATTTAATATCTAGAATGAAGAACTAGTTCATACACCTTTGGATAGAAATTTCAAACTAAGTAAGAAAATGTGTCCCAAGACTCATGAAGAGATTGATTATATGTGTAAATTTCCATATGCATCAGCAATTGCAAGCGTAATGTATTCAATGGTCTACACAAGGCCTGATATTATTTATGCAGCGGGAGTTGTAAGCAGGTATATGAAAAATCCAGGAAAACAGAATTGGATGGCAGTGGAGTGGATTCTCAAGTATTTAAGAGGTACCAAAAATCGAGCATTATGTTTTAGTGGTCCAAATATTTCTCTAGAGGAATATGTTGATGCAGATATGGTAGGTCATAGAGATAACAGGAGGAGCCCCACAGGGTATGAATTTACTGTGGGTGGAAAAATTGTCAGTTGGGATTGAAAATTACAAAGAAATGTTGCACTTTCAACAATGGAAAAAGAGTATGTTGTTGTTATAGAGGCTAGTACAAAATTTATTTGGTTACAAAAGGTTTATGGATGAATTGGGAAAGAAGAAGGAGACGGGAAGGTTATAAAATGACATTCAAAGTACAATTCATCCTACAAATAACTCAAAATTTCATTCCAAGACTAAACATATACAACTCAAGTACCATTTCATACCGTTATTGTTGGAAGATGGACATTTGAAGCTAGAAAAACTACACACTAGCCAGAATCTTGCATATATGTTAACAAAAGTTGTCACCAAGGAGAAACAAAGATTATTCTTAGTTTAAATTGGTCTTCAATTATGATGGAAAGATGAGAAACAATCAAGTCCAAAGTGAAATAATTTTCCAACAAGTGAAGTAGTGGTGGAGTTGTAAAATATATCCCCAAGTGGGATATTATTGTGTATGCAGCTTGATTATCTTCCTGATTGTTTAGAGGTTTTTTCTTTTAGCCTTATTGGATCCTTTTTATTAATGGGGTGGTAATGACAACCATTTAATCGCCCTGAAAGGGATCTAGGGGGGATGACTTTTATGAGCCCCCCCTGTCGGGGGTTCAGGGGCAACACCCTTGAAGCTAAAATTAGATGACAATTTGCCTTGTAAAATATTGTACTTGCATAGTCAATCTGGGTCGTTCATTTGGTGGATGATTTGACATTATAATATATGTGAATTTAGGGTTTTTCCCTAGAAGGAACCCTTGGTTTATATGAGGGAATTGTATTTAAGTTATCTATTATTATTTTTTAGCAAGAGAGAGAGAGGTAGGAGGTTGTGTGAGAGCGAAGAGGAAATCACAATGGATCTACTGTAGGTTGTATCATTTGTTTTTGTTGGGTAATATAAAAGGAAGGATTGGTTGTTTTTGTGTGGACATAGCCCTAATTGGGTGAACCATGTATTTTTGTGTCTCTCTTATTTTATGTGTTTCTATATTTTTGTTTCCATAATATTTTATGTATTTCATTGATCCATTAATTAATTTATAACACAAACATCTTTGAATATGACATGAGGCCGAAAATGCCAAGTGTCATAGAACAGTGTGAGCTACACCACGAAACCTCCAAATAGATCATAATGCTAACTGTTGTTCCTTAAGAAACCAATTTCCTGGCTATACAGAAATTGTGCTTAAGAAATTTATAAAGATGATTTACTGTCACTTATTGTTTATTAGATTACCAAATGAAGGAATTGGAAAACTTTGCCTTAGACTCTTAACACATGTATGATCATAACTTCTCAGAATGGCATTTGTTGCTAAATATAAATGCTGAATGAGGAAAGTTTGAAAGGGAAGCTAAAGAAAATATGTTGATGTTTCATAGGAACTATTATCTGTAATTTAGAGGAATTATGATTATGAGAAATAAATCATAGATAATATGTTGGTCTTTCACAGAAACTACTATGTATAAACTAGAAAGGAAGTGTGAACTTTAAGTATAGGAGTGCTCCTCAAGGGATTTTACCCTGCAGCTTCATTACTATACTTAAAAAGAAGAAAACATTACATGACACATGATAGCAAGACTTACAAATTATATGTAACAACTCCTGGAAACTTCTAGTTATTTCATTAATCAATGATGTTATCATAAATAAAGTGGTCTGGTTCTCCAAAATTCCAACCCTTTCCTAATAAATGTTTCCACTTTTTATACATTGTGGAACAGTTATTGGTTCCTGAAACCCATCTAACTGCTTTCTAACTATATGAAATAAAATTGCTACAGAATTTACATAGGGTAAAAACACCTCTAAGAACAAGAAATAACAAAAAGAAAGCCGAATTTAGAAATAGATGGTAACTACTAGCTTGTTCTATTAGCTCACTGCCAAATTCCTCTGTAAACACTTTAATGATGCGACGTAATGCAATGTGTTTAGTTTGTATAATCTTGGGCATTCTGATTGGTCAAAATGCTAAGAAATATATATCTAATCTGCTTTCCTTTTCAACATCGGCTCTAATCCCTGATTTTTTGCATTACAAAGTGAAGTTAACATTTCCTATTAATCTGGGACTCAACAAGAGTAGATTCTGCTTTATAACTGTCAAGTTTTCTTGTTCAACACTCTATTGACTTCTATCACAAATTGCTATTAGAGCCCACAATTAGACTTACGTATTAATTCTTCAAAACTTCTCTTTTTCCATTACATACTTTATAATGCAAATATACCATAAGCTATGCTTTCTCCGCTTATCACAATCACAGTCGACCTAAACCATATATATACAAATGATATATAATGTTATAATGGTCACAAACCTGACGAAACTATTAATTGTAACATATATTATATCGGGTCTAGCCTTGGTTACCGCAGACCCGACGTGCTATAATAAAAACATAATATTATATATATATATATAATATTAAATTATATATATATATATAATAAATATATATATATAATATATATTAATATTGGGTCTGCCATCGTAAGTCGGATTGCTGGATCCAACATCCAAACTCGTTTAGGGCAGACCCGATAGACTTAAAAGTACACTAATAATAATAGAGTAATCTTTCAAGAACGTCAATTCAAATCACAATCGGCTATCAGGAATGAACCCAATGTAATACACACCCCTTTACGGACCTGCCAACCTAAAAACATAAATAATTCTTGAAGTTGGTTAAACACTTAAGCACTTGTTTTCCTTGTATCCATGATAGCTTATGATATGTATACGAAACATCCATGACCCATTAGCTTCCTCTGGCTATGTCGGGCTTGATTCTCTATTTCACTTGTTCTTTATAACCGATATCAATATATATATATATATAAATATATAATAATATAATATATATATATATATATATATATATATATAAATATATTATATAAATATATAGATATATATATATATAATATAATAATATAATACATATATGGGTTATGGCTCCATTTTGGTTGTGATTTAGCTTTATCACATGGCCAATTTCTTTATACTCTCTCCTTTTGTGATTTTTGATAAATAGCTCATTATCTTTAGACTTTGCAAAGTGGAAAATATAAAGAGTCTAATTGAGGTTGAACCCCCTTAATGATTTTAGGCCACACATTGTGATAAAATTGTTAAATAAGGCTAAAATCACAACATAAGCTACAACATCTGGCTCCACCTGGGGATAGTGCTTTTGTCCCAAAAGCACTAAGAACCCCAGATTAGTGCCTTATCCATTGGGCATGGACTCATATATTGCTTCACATGTCTTAACTATGTGAAAATGTGTACAGTGAACCCACACCAATATTTGCAGTGATCAGGTACTCGCACTCTGATAACAAAATATTGGGAATCATAGATCAGTAGCCTTAGTAGGGCACGGAGTCCAATACTGTGAAAACCCTAAAATCTGACAACTGAAATCTGACAATCTGACAATCTATAACTCTAACACCTTTGCAAACTAGTTCCCAATTGGGAAAGTCACCCTTATTCATCAACTAATCATTAAACTAAAGAAATGCAACTAGAAACCAAGTTCTCAACACCTGAGCTTATTTATGTACAAGTGTCCCTACATGTGTACATGATTGAACTCCATCAAGTGAAGGCAATCTTCCAATGATACCAGATTAGCATTTGAGTGCATAATCTTGAACCATTCTTCTAGTGAATATTTGAAATACAATTAATCCTTAATGAAAAATAAATTATGCATAAATGTAGCTCACAACAAAAATTAGAAGAATATCCACAAAATGATATGTGTAGACTGTTGATAAATTATTCCATGTAATATGCCATAGGATCCTCAAAAGTATAAGAAAAATTATGGTCCTAATTACCTCCAAACAAGAAATTCTCTATATATTAAGGTTCCTGCTTAATTGAACCTTCTGTTGGGATAATATGTTCAACAGAATAATCAACATCTTTAAGAAAATGATCTATGTCACTTTCATGTCTCCACTTTTCATTTCTAAATTGAAAATAACTTGTAATTGTAACTTCAGGAAGGAAAAGGAATTTTTTCTCATTATTATATGACATATGATCATCTTCAAATAGATTATTTACCATTGATCCATAGGCATCGTTGTGTTCTTCAATGCACTCATATACAATCTCTCTATCAACTTCCTTTTTACATGGGATAGCCTCTTTTTCTATGATAGAGGGCTCAATATATTGTTGTCAAACACATTCCACTTGTTGGTTTCTTCCTATAGGTTCAACACCCGACTGATAAGCTTGAAGAGATTCATCCCACTCCCCTTTTAAACCATTTTCATTATGAACAGGAGGATCATCAAATTTAACCAAGTAATAACTCTGGGGATTTATTTGCAACTTAATCATTTCTTCCTCCTCTCAACTGTTGAGCAGAAATTCTTGATGCATGCTTGAACTTTCCTCTATTTGAATACTCCCTTGATATGCTTGGAAGGTTATTGAAGAATTTTCTACATCATTTTGAGAAAATGATATTTCTTCGCTTTCATAGACTTGTTCATAACTCTAAATGCTTGATATATTTTCATCGAGATCATTAGTTTCTTCAACAGGATCATCACAAGCTTTTAAAGTTTCTTTAGCATGATAATATTCACAAAAAACTTCAAAAATAAACTTGCATGGATAATAAATTCTACAAGAAGAATTGAATACGGAATGGAAATATTTCAAAATTGAAATGCTTGCAAAAGGCAGAGACCTGAACCAAGTCCTGGCTTCTTGATCCAAAGAAAACATAAATAGTTTCATCTTAACATCTTCATGAAAGATGCCCTACTACTCCATGCATTCATGAAACATTTGGAGATGTTGAACTAGATCTTCATATTCATTTCTACTGAATCTTGGAAGATACTCATTCCATACAGAAAATGCAGGCATATCATGGGGAGAGCCAATGTTCCCATCAAAATAAAAAGGATCAAATTTATGGACTAAGAATGTAGGGAGAGCCATTAAAACCGAGAAAAGAAAACTTCAAAGTCCAGTAGAGTCACCAATCAATGTGGTAAGTGAAAATCACAGGTGTGCATATACAACCAACTGCTGAAACTTGTCACTCTCAAGAATCAACTTAAAACTTAATGAATCTAATAGAAAGTGTTCTTACTCTATTGCTTTGTAGACTGTGGTCTTTGTTACAATGGAGTCGCCTTTTATTTTTTTTATTCAAAATAGCCAAGTATTTCCTCGTCACTAAAGAATCAAAGGAAAATAGTGAAAACCCAGGGAAAATCTTCTTGTCTTCTCTCCCCGGTAGCAACTCAAATTAATGTTGTTCATTAAGAAACCAAATTCCTGGCAGTAGGGAAATTGTGCTTAAGACATTAATAAAGATTATTTACTGTGACTTATTGCTTATTACATTACCAAATGAAGGACTTCGAAAACTTGGCTTTAGACTCTTAACACATGTATGATTAGAACTTCTCAAAATGCCATTTGTTGCTAAATATAAATGATGAATGAGGAAACTTTGAAAGGGAAGCTAAAGACAATATATTGATCTTTCACATGAACTATATCTGTAACTTAGAAGAATTATGATTATGAGAAATAAATCATAGATAATATGCGGGTTTTTCACAGAAACTACTATCTATAACCTAGAAAGGAAGTGAGGATTCTAAGTATAGGAGTGCTCTTTAAGGGATTTTACCTTGCAGCATCATTACTATACTTAAAAAGAAGAAAACATTACATGACACATGATAGCGAGACTTACAAATTATATGTAACAACTCTTGGAAACTTCTGGTTGTTTGATTAATCAATGATGTTCTTAGAAATATAGTGGTCTGGTTCTCCAAACTTCCAACCCTTTCCTAGTAAATGTTTCCACTGTTTATACATTGTGGAATAGTTATTGATTTCTGAAACCTATCTAACTACTTTCTAACTATATGAAATAAAATTTATACAGAATTTAAAGAGGGCAAAAAACACCTCGGAGAACAAGAAATAACAAAAACAAAACTGAATTTAGAAAGAGATGGTAATTGCTAGCTTGTTCTGTCAGCTCGCTGCCAAATTCCTCTGTAAACACTTTAATGATGCGTTGTAATGCAACGTGTCTAGTTTGTATAATCTTGGGCATTCTGATTGGTCAAAATTCTAACAAATATATATCTGATCTGCTTTATTTTTCAACCTCGACCTTAATCCATGATTTTTCGCATTACAAAGCGAAGTTAACATTTCGTATTAATCTGGGACTCAACAAGAGTAGATCCTTCTGTATAATTGTCAAGTCTGCTTGTTGAGCACTCTATTGACTTTTATCGCAAATCGCTATCAGAGCCCACAATTGGCATGTCATATATAATATATATAATATATATATATAATATATATCAACATAAGTTAGACTTACGTATTAATTTCTTCCAAAACTACTCTTTTCCACTATATAATTTATAATGCAAATATATCGTAAGCTATGATTCTCCACTATACACAACCGCAATCGACCTGAACCATATATATATAAATGTTATATATGTTATATATGGCCTACAGACCTGATGAAATTAACCCAAATGAATGTGATACGTTTCCAGCCATTGCAATTGGGATTATCATAATACTACATATATAATATGTATGTATCGTGATTTATATATATAATATATATATATAAATATATATAATATAATATGTAATAGTATATATATAGTATATATATATCTATATCATATATCTATATATATAATATATATTATATAATATATATATATATATATTATTATATATATATATATCATATAATATATATATAGTCGATGTTGTGTAATGCCACGAACCTAATGAACTATTAATTGTAGCATATATATATTGGGTCCATCCTACCGTTACCACGGACCCAACGTGCTTATAATAAAACATATATATATTTTCGGATCCGCAATCGCAAGTCACGATTAGTGGATCCCAACGTCCATAACTCTATGTTAGGGTGGACCTGATGGGACTTAAAACTAGATTGTATATATCTTTCAGGTTCATCAATTAAAATCACAATTGGCTATCAGTGACTGAACCAATGTATATACATTTACTGCTTTACAGACCCGCCGAACCTTAAAACATAATATATATTCTTGAAGTCCGGTATTAAGACTTTAGCACTTGCTTTCCTTGTAAGTTCCATGTATTTATGCTTTGTGATATGTATATATGAAGAAATCCATATAGCCATTAACTTCCTCTAAGGCTATATCAGGGCTGATTCTTCTATTTCACTTGTTTCACTATAAACTCGATATATTATATATATATGTATATATGGGTTATGGATCCATTTTGGTTGTGATTTAGCTTTATCACATTGCCAATTTCTTTATACTCACTCCTTTTGGGATTTTTGATAAATACCTCATTATCTTTAGACTTTGCAAAGTGGAAAATATAAAGGGTCTAATTGAGGTTGAACCCCCTTAATGATTTTAGGCCACACATTGTGATAAAATTTATAAATAAGGCTAAAATCACAACATAAGCTACAACACCAACAATGTGTCGCTGAAATGAATAAGAACAAATAAATGCTCATCCTGAACACATGCCATCTCCAAGATCAACTCCAACCTGCAATGAAATTCTTTTGCTACAAACATTGCATCGTTGCCAAGAAATAAGCATCATATGGATCAAAACTCCACATGACCATGACTCATATGACATCTAGAATGATACATACATGGTTGCGGCAATGATACAAAATACCTCATACATTCTCTCATATGACCATAACATTACCTCATGACTCATGACTTTATGACCCAATGATAGTACAACATAAGTACATTTCCCCATGAGAATTTTACATGAATATATCAATAAATAAATGGTTTTTATGATAATCTCCTATGGACAAATGACTCCAAAACATGATACATCATTACTATTATATCATCATTAGCCCATACATGTGGCTGAAAAATAGACTCATGATACTTGCCTATCACCATGATGAATCAAATCACTAAGGACGTGACTCTCAACCAACATAAAATAATGAATCAATAACAAATACATGTCTATAGTAATCATCATAAAACAAATTATACATGGTTGGTCCATGTCTCATGTCATCTCTATACATGGCTAGATGAATGATTACATTATGTGCATGGTTGCACATATTTTCAACCAGTTGTTAGTGGAAACCAAAAACATATATGTGGCTGACAAATGTACTCCTTTTCACTCATGAAAAAAAATATAAATATGTTGCAAATAACTGAGTGAAAACAATGAAGAATATACCGAATAATCTAGGAAAACATCATACCACAAATAGATCCCTCTTAGCTCAATATACCTCCAAGAGATAAGTTGATCCCATGGACATGAAATTGCATGAGGCTTAAAATAACTCATCAAGTTTTGTTGCAATAATCTAGCACTCATCAAGTGACCAAATGCTCCCCTTATGATAGTGCACCTATCCTGAATTCTACAGACTTGTATGAATGTGCATGAAATAATCAAGGACTGTGGAAGGGAATTATCTTCACTACTTGAATATTTTTTACTGCTTCTTCCTCCCCATGGTCTTTGGTTGCTTCTTCTCTTCCTGGACATGCTTCTTTTCTTCATTCACTTCCTTCTTTCCTTCTTTCACTAGTTTTCTGCTAGGTCCTCTTTTCTTTTGCCACTTTATCAATGTTGGCTTGAATAACTGGGCACCAAAAAACCTCTTGCTATATATGGCATGTATAACACTCCACATGCCCAAGATAGGAAGAAAGAGGATTATATCCCTTGTTGCTTGTGATATAGCTAAACATTGCATTCAATGTGCTTCTCCTCCATTGGTTGGATTTGCAATCACATGCCTTATGGCAAAACATGTGACATGAGTAACAATAACCATAGAAATCATGATTATACCTATTGAACAATCTCCTTGGCTACTGAAATTGTTGCAAGATTCGCTCATTTGATCTATGCATTTTCTCTAGAAATCAACAACAACATGCCCAAACTTGTGACAATTGTAATGTTCTACTTTATGCACAAAAGGAACAAAATGACTTTGTTTCCTTTGAAATTTTACAATCCTGTCATGATCCTCTCTTGGAGAAAAATATCTTCTAAATGTAGGATCTCCTTGGTATTTTCACCTTTGCTGCTAGTTTTGTTTGTTTTTCTGTTGCTGGTTCTTTTATTTGCTATTTGATTGTTGGTTTTGCTTCTTGTTTCCTTGGTTTCACTTTTACTTTCGGTATTGTTTCCTATAGGTTTCCTAGGTTCTTCTTTGTTATTTTTTCCTGCATGCAAACTAGACTCACCCTTTTGGAATAGAACACTGGTTTTATCCAACAGTGATCTCTGGATCTCAAGCAAAATATCTAAGGCCATAGTACTCTTTTCCATATTTTGCTACTTTCTCAAAGGACACCACTTCAACCTCTAATTTCTCACATTCATTTACCTTTTCTTGGTATTTCTTCCTCTTGCCTTCCTCAACTCTTTTGAATTCTTTCATTTTAACCTTTAGGATGACAATCTCTTCCTTGAGTTTGGCCTCCTTATCATTACATAATTGCAAAAATTTTCTTGATCCTTGCATGCAATTGTTAGTCTATGAATCTCAGCTCTAAGACCCTTAATAACATTCTTATATTCACTATGTTCTTTAGTATGATCAAAATATGAATCATCAAAATTATATCTCATAACTTTGGGTTCATGATTTTTTTTATCTCTTCTCATCATCTGCTGAATCATGTGCACTAGAAGAGTGAGACTCTTGGATGAGCTTCTTGTTTTTGAAGCCCCTTCTTCATCTTCTTCTTCTTCTTTCTGCTCTGTTTGTCATTCTCCATATTAATGTTGGTACCATGTCTAAATAAGGATTCTATCTTGTCACACATTTCCATGGAATATTTCAAACCTACTAGTCTCTTCATATCATCATCATGAATATTCTTGTATATTGTGACTCTATCTTGCACATCCTATTGCACAACTTTAGGTGCTACTGGATCCATGCCACAACCTCCACATACTAATGTCCAAATGTTAGATCCACAATACAAAAAATGAGATTTAATTTTTTTACTCCAAATCTTGTAATTTGCAGCAGTAAGGAACACCATTATGTGAGAAGTCATTTTGAAAAAAAATTCAAAATTCAAAATTTCCGCCAACAAACCCAGATCTACTCTCCAATGATGAAGTTAGAACCGAGAGCCCTACGCTAATGCCAATTGTTAGAAACCTTTTAGAACTACTGAAAGGAGGGGGGGTGAATTATTAGTGTGTCTTATTACCAAATTTTTCCTTTTATTTACTTTACGAAATCACACACACCAATTAGTAATAACTCATTAAAAATTTGCAAGTGTATGCATAAATCATAAGCAACAAATAAACCATATGAGAAACATAACCATGAACAAGAACACAATAAAAAATCAACACATGAGACACAATATATTGGTGAAAAACTCTTCACCGAGTAAAAAGGCACCCTTGTTGCTGTTGTGCTGCTCTAAATATTATATTAAACAGATATAGTCTTTTTACATACAATATTGACTCCAATCACCTAGGAGACTTAACCTCATATACAATGAATTGAATCCGATCATCCTGGAGACTCGATTATATTGAGAAAATTTTAATACTATGTTCTCCACAAATCTGGGAACTACCATTCGCTAAAAGCCACCACAATCAATCAATCCTTTCCCAACTCCTATTGGACTATCCAACTACCATTGGATTGAGAAACTATTCATTTCACTAAAACATCGTAATCAGTACTCCACATCCTTGAAGTCACTACTCCTTTACTCTAGGCATACCTCCTTTCATATATTTTCACACTGGATCCCAATAATTTCTTCTCAACTTAATTTAGCTCTGCAATATCATCTCCACCAACACAATAATCTCATCAAATCAAAATATTACCACAAATATGCTCCCTACTCTAGCAAAATAGTGGCCGCAATACATGCATCAAATCTAAATCCCATCAACAACATAATATTGAATAATCATACTAAAATATGAATGTTGCGTAATATAATCAACAACATAAGACATGATGACTATGTGCCAATTGCATCAACAAATCCTACTAAAACAAGTGTGAGAATCACCAACAAAATATACACCAACAACATATAAAATCTCTGCAAACAATCTCTACTCCAACAACTTCAAGTATGATCTATTATGTTGCATGCTTCATTTTTACTCACTATATAGCCATTAACACTTAGATACTAAAGAATTTGCGCTATCCAATAGGTCTGAAGCATAATCAATCGATATAGCCTTCTCTTGCTCACCTACACTTAACATCCACACCACCAAGCTCCAAAGGGAAGAATATAAAACTTGTAAGGCTAAATTGAGCTTGGGGCTAAGATCAAGGGTGCACCAATTGGACCAAATCAATCCCCTAACATCACTACTTGTTCCCTAAATGAGTTCACACCATTGGAGGACCTTTTCAAACCATTTCTAACTTTCACAACTTTTTTTGGAAGCCTGTAAGAATTTCCTTGCTATTTTTCTTCCAATTTGAGCAAGGAATGTAGAGAAAATCACTGAAAATCCTCAGTCGCATGCAAAACAATGGCTGGAATTGACTAGAACCTTCAGTGACTCCCATAGACCTATTTTCTAGTGACTGGATTATTTTAGTCGCTCCCATAGGCTTTGCTCCATGAAACTAGGGCAACAGATGAAGAAAAGCATTAAGCCTTCAGCTTAGAACCTCTACCACCTATTGGATCCTCTTCTCCAACATATTTACAAGCCTCGAAACCTCTGACATACCCTTTGACATATTTGGAAGTGGGTCAAATATGTCTCAAAGTGTCACTGCCAAATTTACCTAAAAGGGCAATAAACAAGGTTGGAAAGAGTGCCAACAAGTCCTCCACTCTCCAAAAAACACCTGTACAAGCTACAACACCTCTGACCAAACCCATAACACCTCTGCATATCTTCATCATCATTATTAGGCCAACATACTAAAACAAGTCATGTCCATAAGTATAAGCATGAAGACCTAGATGAAGACCTAGTTTCCAACTCAACTAGTGTGCCAACACATCATCAAACATACCAATCCTATCATGTGTCCATCAATACATCAAAAGGATGACATCATAAGGTTGACACCAATGCCAACACAATCATCTCAATGCCAACTCAACCAGTTGCAAGCATACGACAATGAAGGCATTCAATCATCAACTATTCTACAAGGGTTCACATCAATATGCCAACATGAGCTAGCTTCCATCATGAACCAATGCAAACTTCAAATAGATGGATCCATGTACACCATAATGCCAACATTTTCTCTTTAAGGTAAATCAAAACCAATTTAAATGACAAAGTTGAAAATTCTCTTGAATCAAATACTGATATTAAACCCATGAGATACCTCGATTCTGTTTATGGTCCAAGTGGCTCTAGAGACACACACAGGACAAATAGGGCTTATGAAAGCTCAAAAACCAAAGTGATCAAAATGGTTTCAAACTAGGACCAGAGTGTAGATCTCATCATCCTGATCGCGGCAGTGTGAATGGTTTGTCAATTCGAGCTCGTATGAGGGAGGTTGAGCTAGCCAAAGTTCTGGTCAAAGTTGTGCTATGGGCTAAGTTTAAGTGTCCTATAAATTGACTGAGTCCCGAGCATGGAATCTAGCTCCCGAAGATGGGTGAAATTGTGGCCTCGTTAAAATGCCCAATATCCATTATTTTTGAAAAATTTAAAAATGACTACTTTTTTTTTTAATAAAATAAAATGTATATATAAAAATGGTGGTGGGCCATGAGCCCGGCCCCCACCGTTAGACCCAAACCACATTAAACATTTTTTTTTAAAGGACCAATGACCATGACCCCGTTGGTCCAACCGCACTCCACATATATCATAATATTGTTATGGGTTGGGTGAGCCACCTCTGATGGACCCGGCCCACACCCCCAAACACCTAACTATATGCATGTGTTTAATGCGGGGCTGGCCGAGAGTGAACCCGCCCAGCCCATGTGGGCCAGCCCTCAGCAGGCGGCCCATGAAACATACCATTCAAAAAAAATGACCCAACAAATTTTAATATGACCCCATGTGCCATTCAAAGCAATGCACCCCGTATATGGTGCTCTAATGCGTTCAGACGACAGAGGTCAAGGGGCGAGCTGCCCAAGGTGGACTTGACCCCCACAAACGATTAAATGTGCTAGTTGAAAAAAAAATAAAAAATGATAAGTGTATTAAAATGGAGAGGTCGGGGTTTGACCACTCGACCTCCTTATTATTTGAGCTTCATACCAATCCTCCGAACGACCTTTTTGTAAACTCTTCCGGGAAAATTATATAAAATTTCATTTGCACAGGGAGCCCAGGAAGCATGGAGGAACAAGGAGTGGGCATGGAAAATGAGATGATATTTTTTTAATTAATTTATTTGCAGGGGGAACCATGATTGAGCAAAATTTCTAGGAGGGTGAAATTTTTGTAGTGTCCAAATTGGACAAACTTTATGTCGATCCTACACCTCTCAGTGATACGAACACAATGGCGCAGTAAGTTTCCTAATCTAAGGAGATGATTTACAGAGGACCCGAAGAAGGGAATATTTGAGCAATTTAGGGGAATCTAAAAGATTCCTTAAGCCCTAGATTTTCATTTTCTCAGAATTCAGAAATTTGACAATCGATTTTGCACTATTCGACGCCACAAATCTGATTGTGCATTTAGATTTTCTATTTTATCATTCTATTTTTCAGCTACTTTTCTAAGTGGAGTGCAGGCATCAACATTCAACATGCGAGAAGTTATTCCATGAGATGTGATGTAGTGAGATGGATGGTATGAATAACTTCAGCAGCTTGACATTCTTTTCTTCAAATGGCCCCATGATGTGAGGTATATGCAGTGTGTTCATGTACTTTTTTTGCGATGCATTGTTTGCATAGATCCCTGTTTTTTGTTTGATGTGGGAGCTTGTTTCTTACTTTTTTCCATGATTCCTACATGATGTGATGCGCAATCATTTGTGTGATGTACTTGTTGTCATGATTTGCCATGTTATGTTTTGAGATCCCTTTGTTGTATGTTGATGTGATACTCATGTTGTTGCCATGTATGTGTAATATCCCAATTCCGGGATATCCCTCAAACCCAAGCAAACTCTAACCAAATACGTACAAATGATATAGCAACTGGGAAGCTCAACATGATAAAAATAATAGTTGTGTAGCATATAATAATGTAAACATGAAATATAATTAGATACTCAAGAAATGTAGAGAGAAATGCTAAGCCATTTTATTATACTAAGTAATGGAATGAGTACAGGAGGTGATCAGAAAGATGGCACCTCGACTTGCACAAGGAAAGTGAAGAAATACACTCCGAATATTAAAGGAATGGCCTCTCTCTGAATTGCATCCAAGCTGCTGGGAAACGACCATGCTACTACTATTACTGGAAGTCAAATGAGGATTTGGGGTTGTTCCTCTCCTAAGGAAATTTTGAAACTCTGGAATCAAACTCTACTCAAGAAACCCAGAAAAACTCAGAAAGCTTTTCTGGAATAGCCAACCCCCCAAAAATCGCCCCCTTGGGGATCTACGTTGTCCCTTAAGGCTCTGCGCTGCCACTGAATAGAATCCTCTAAAACTTATCCTGAAACTTAGCCAAAATCCTCCAATATGCAAGAGTTGATCCCTTGCTCAATCTCCCAGGTCAAATCCTGCTTGAAACCCCAATCCGGAACTCCTGCCAAAAGTAACTAAGTCCCTCTCTCAAGACTATACAGTCATAAACTGCTTAGCTACTTCTCAACTCCAAATATCGATCCTCCTAAAAATACTATTGAAAACTACCTTACCGAGCAAGCACATGAAGTCCCCTGGGGCTAAGGATGAGATCTCCGAATAGAGACACTCGATGCACTAAACAGTGCTATAGACATGCTAAACATCCAACATTCTCTAAGTTGAGGTGACCAGCTCAAATACTGATAATCTAATGCCAAAATGAGGAGGCTCCTCTCTCTTTTATAGTGTTGGCCTCTCTCAACCCTAAGGCTCACCTCCTCCAACGTAGCCTTCCTCTTTCCACGTGTTCCTCACCATCTGCGCAGTCACTCCAAGTGTCTACGTGGGCCCCTCCTCTACGTGGTTCTTTGGCCCCCCTTGGCTCACCTCTTAAGTTACAACATTGTGCTACTAGGGAGTGTCTTTATTCATAAAGTGAGTATGCCTCCCCCCTTTCCTCAGATTTTTACTTATAAATAGTTATAGAAGGAAAAATTGAGCAAAATCGAATATTCCAATTAGCCATGGCTAATTAGGAATATTACAGTATGTTTGCATTGAGATCCCTTTTATGCCATGTTGGCAAGATGATCATCATGCATGAGTTTTATGTCATACTAATAGGAGTCCTTTTTTGACTGAGAGTTCCTGTAGCGGAACATATCTTGGAGCCACTCCTGTGTGAGGGAATTTTCCTTGTATGGTAGCAACATCATCTCTTATGTACATCATCACTATTGACAAAACTGAAGGCACTGGCCTACACCATCTTGACACCAGAGCTCAGAGATGTAGTCCCTCCTTGAAGAACTCCATTATCAACGAATTATGTTTTTATGTTGCTGATGATTGTCATATTCCTCTTCTTTACATCATGCACATGTATTCATTTTTTATCTTTTACAAATGCAATTTAACACATCATCAAAATAAAAGGTCTTGGAAGGGTCCTTAGTCACACACAGAACTGGATCAAGTGGTATCAGAGTGGCCTTTGCGTTGATGTGAATTGCAAGTGTGAACAATGCAACGAACATCGATAGAGGATGAAAAAGCAATGTACGAGACCATGCTCAAAATTTCCAAAAGGGTGGAAATAATGTATGAAACTCTAAAAAAGGAGACATAAGAAAAGGAGCGATTGCAGCTTCAGTTGTGAGCCATTAAAGAGGCCTTGAAAGAACTGAAGCACAATAATCAAAGTCTTCAAACAGATAATGATGAATTGAGGATGCTTCTACATGAAAAGAAAGAAGAGAAACATGGTTTTCTATGGCAGTTGCAAGCAAAGGACGAGGGATTGGAAAAGCTACAATGTGACCCATGGGAGGTAAAATGTAATTCTTTGGATTCATGTATGTGCCCTGATGATGATTTCATTGTTTTTGAAAATCATACCACATGAATTGGCTCCAAAATGTTGAAATAAATGGGGTATGAAGGGAAAGGATTGCGCATTAATGGCCAAGGCATTGTCAACCCAATCAAAGTAGAAAAATTACCCTGTCAGATAGGACTTAGGTATGATAGAAAGACAGTTGGGGAATGCATCGAGACAGCTAGCGAACCACCAACAACAGATGATGAGAGGCCATCATCAGTTCTTTCCAAATTGATGGAGGAGGTAAAAGATGTTGATTTGCTTTTGGTTTCATCTTCACATAGTATGATTTCTGTTGGGGATGTGGAGATCCCAATTATAGGGACAAACATGAGGCTCCTTGCAAGGATGAGGCACGAGGAGGAAAAATAACTTGGTGATAATAACCAAGGCATAACTCAACCATTGGAGGTTGTGCAGAGACCTCAATTTGTAGGCTTGGGATACACCAAAGAAGAATTCTTGAAGGTGTCATATGCTTCTGAGACATCGTCGAAATCGCTGAGGAAAGTGAATGATGGGAACACATCCCCATCATCCCATGGCAGTTTCCATTGTAGGGAAAGCACTGAGGCAAGCTCTTATTACCATACTTACACCAGAGACAGCAAGGAAAGGTATAATCACTCTCAACATTCGAATGTTCATTTAGATTGTAATCATGTTGTTAATACTGAACGTAAATCATGGAATCAAAAAACACGACCCTTTTGTGGATTACATAACCATACATTTTCTAAGTATTGGAAAAGAATGGCAACACAAAAAAGATGAGGCATGAAAGACCCCCTCAACATCAGGTAAAGAAACATGTTAAGAAGATATGGACGCAGAAGACCTATTGCAGTCATTGTGACAGAGGTGGCCATCAAAGAGAAACATGTTGGAGGCTCCATCCAGAGCAGCACCTTAAAGAGAAAGTGTCGGTTCATGAGCTAGATAAAACGGTTGTCCGACTAGTGAATTCGCCAGAAGGAGATGACCCATTCACATTGATAAGTGAAAAACGATTTCTAGATATGTTAGCGTGTCATGGTCATGTTTTTGTAAATCATTTGTTGCATTTTAAAATGTAAAAGTGATGATGTGTTTCCATCACTTGCTAAGAAACAATGATGTCTGGTGTTAGTTTGAGTTGCATGATAAACTGTGAAAGTGATGTCATTTTTCCATCACTTGTCAAAACAAATAGAGTTTGGCCTTATTCTATAAATCATGTGTTGTAGTGATGACATGTTTTTCCATCGCTTGTTGAAGCAACAATGGTATGTTGGCCTTGTTTTTGTAGCTGGGGTATTGCATCCATTTTGATGTAAACTTGACCATCGAGTATGTGTTATAAAATCGTGGCAAGTATGGGATGCTTGGGTCATTAGTTGGTCATGAAAGTCAAAGCATGTAATTTGCAAAACAATGTACTACAAGTTGTAGAGGTTGTAGGTGTCAGCTCACCGCCTAAGGCTCCGAAGAACAAAGGTGAAAGAGATGGAAGCAAGGCCTTTTAGTATGCTTGTGATGCAAACAAGGTATAAAGAAGTTGCAGGTTATTTTTCATGCTTTTGGAGGACCAAAAGCTCCTCAGTGGGGAGGATTGATCTAGGTGGCTCCAGAGACACACACAGGACAAAGAGGGCTTATGAAAGCTTGAAAACCAAAGTGATCAAAATGGTTTTGAACTAGGATCAGATCATAGATCTCGTCATCCTAATCGTGGCAGTGTGAATGGTTTGCCAATCCGAGCTCGTATGAGGGAGAATGAGCCAGTCAAAGTTCTGGTCAAAGCTGGGATGTGGGCTAGGTTTAAGTGTCCTACAAATTGACTGAGTCCCAAGCATGGACTCTGGATCCCGAAGATGAGTGAAATTGTGGCCTCATTAAAATTCCCAATATCCTTTATTTTTGAAAAATTTGAAAATGACTATTTATTTTTTTTAAAAATAAAGAAAAAAATATATTAAAAAAATGGTGGTGGGCCATGACCCCTGCCACTGCCGTCAGACCCAAACTACATTAAATTAATTTTTTTTAAAAGGATAGATGACCATGACCCCATTGGTCCAAATCATAATATTGTTATGGGGTGGGAGGGCCACCTCTAGTGGACTCGACCCACACCCCCAAACCCCTAACTGTATTAATGTGTTTAATGCAGGGTTGGCGTGGTTTGAACACACCTGGCCCATGTGGGCCAACCCCCACCGGGCAGCCCCATGAAACGTACCTTTCAAAAACAACGGCCCAACAAATTTTAATACGGCCCCATGTGTCATTCAAAGCAACACACCCCATAAACGGTGCTCTAATGTGTTCAAACCATGGAGGTTAAGGGGTGGGCTGCCCAAGGCGGACCCAACCCCCACCAAGGATTAAATGTGCCAGTTTTTAAAACAAAAAAAATGATAAATGTATTAAAATTGAGAGGTCGGGGTTTGACCACCCGACCTCCTCCTTATTATTTGAGCTTCATACCAATCCTCCAAACTACCTTTTTGTAAACTCTACCGGGAAAATTATATAAACTTTCATTTGCATAGGGCACCCAGGAAGCATGGAGATGATTGTCATGTTATCAACGAACTCTGTTATCAACGACTTATATTTTTATGTTGTTGATGATTGTCATGATCCTCTTCCTTACAACATACACATATATTCATTTATGATATTTTAAAAATTCAATTTAACACATCACCATAGTAAAAGGTCTTCGAAGGGTCCTTCGTCACACCCAAACCTAGATCAGTTTATTAGAAAATGAAATGAAAGAAAAATCAAATAAATCTAAATCAAATATCTAAAGACTAAATTAAAATCAATCCTCACTCAACTTAAAATGGAACAAGAAACCAAAATGAAGATATGATTTATAAGAAAATTATCTTAAGTGAAAATAGAAAGGCTTAACATAATATGGTGTGTATAATTATATTTTCATTAAGATTAGGAAGTTTTTTTCCCGTAGAATATTTTGGTTTCTTATTGAAGATAAATCCTAATTAAAATGTAGTTATAATTACATTTATGAATTTGTTATTAAGGAAACATTCCAGTTAATGTATGAATATTTTAAATTACTTGTAAATTAAAATGATAAATAACTCAAAACTCACAAGTATGGAAACGTAATCAACAAACTATTCTATTTATGATTGCTCAAGTGTGACTTCTTTATTTAAAATAAAAATAAATAAAACTTTCTAAACTAAATCAAGTCAAATGAAACTAACGTGAAATTAGCATGGAAGCCATTTTCAAGATCATACGAGATAAAAAGATAAATATTAACCAAGAGTGTAAGGATATAGTAAATTATTATGTACTTATCGTCATGTTAAGTGAGTTACGATTCCATCTTACTTGATAGGTTTTCTTTCAGTCATTTATTCAAAGTAAAATCCTAAACTGAAAGCTAATAATGATCAATAATCTAAAAATGGAAATGGTAACAAAGGGGCCTCCTCTTTTCACATATTCTTCATTGTAGACTGATTGTGAAAGCCTTGAAAGCCTCAATTTTTATATATTAAGAATAATGCTTTATTTTAATGAAATAAAAAAGTAAAAGAAAGGTAAGAGAACCCCTTTTATAATAAAAGATCATGTAGAGACTTTTGATCCAAGCTTCTAATAGGATAAGACCGTGAAGAAAGACTTGTAAAACCAAATATTAGATTTGAAAATACTAAATAAGAATGAAAATGAACAAATGTGACTTTTACTTTCAAGGAAGATGTTATGTTTTAACTTGGAGGTGAAATATCGCCAAAGTTTGCATCAAAATGGTATAACATTTTTCTCAGAGGGAAAGTTAAAAGTCAAAGGAAAATGTGAAGAATTTACATCCTCACACATGCTCATGATCACTAGATTCGTTGATCTTTAACTAATCTTAGCATCAATCTTATGAAAAAGAACCATCAATAATTAATAACAAATATACTAATGAAGTGTCAATATTACTAAATACTTGTAATGAGTTATTTGAGAAAATAAAATATATACTTTTACCATTATTAATCTTTTCCTGAAAGTTACAATGGATTCTTGAGAAGGCTTCACACATGTTTATTCAACAACTACTCTCTACTAAAGTGAAAGAAAAATAATTAACCTAAAGTTACATATATTCTTACTCTAATTCTATAGAGAAAAATATGAATATGTATAGTCATATTTCCAATGCAACCAAGCAAGCCTTTTATTTCTTGCACAAATATGTATAACAAATATCAATAATATGAGTACAAAATATATTGAAATATCAAAATAAAACTTATGTACATCTACTATTAATGCATTTATAAGAAGAAGCTTATTTACAACCACCCTTTCTTCAAATACTTCCTCTAATGAAATCTCTAATGGACCATAAAAATATGGATGAATACTCATTAGAGATTAAAGAAGGTAAAATGGAAGAAGGGAGGAACAGACATTAATTTTATGTACATGAGCAAAGTTGTTAGTGATTAGATTATAAAATGAGTCATCCAAATGAACTTTAAATGGATCCCTGAGAACACCATTGAATGAAACATATGGTTGGCAAAATAATGAGTGTACACTATCAAGTGCTTGAAGGGTCAAGTGTTGATCAATTTGACTTTGAATTTATGCACTTTCATTGCTTCAATTGATGAGTATTTGATGTTAAATTTTTCATAATGCCAACCATTACTATCTACACTATGGTTACATGACAGTTGAGACTTGTTTATAAAAAAATCATTCCCAGAATTATTGGTTGGAAGAATGGAATCAATATTAATGAAAGCTTCTACTTGTGGAAAAGATAGAGATTTAGGATCAGGATAAAAAATTAGGAGGTTGGGTTAAGTCAGTGTCATAACTAGGGATGTGTTACAGGTCAGTTTGGGCACATCAATCCTAGCTTCCAGATCCATATTATTAGGGTCCATCAATCCCTAATTCAATTTTTTTCATTCGCTAATGAAGTAAACCTACATCATGCTCGCCTTCCAAGAGTTTCTATGTCACCATTCATCCAAAAAGTGCCCCTGAGGAGATCATAGCAAGAAGCCTTCTATCAAGCTACAATGAATTGTAGGAACTACACTGTATAGGTGCTATGCATCGCACCTAGCCTTTTTTTCACCTACGATGAGCGAGATTCATCAAATTTTTGAAATGAATCCATTGGATTCTTCATCCAATGGATTCTTTTGGAATTTTCCAGATGGATTGAGCTCGCTTTTGGATGACGAAGGAGATGAATGAACCTCAATCCCTTATCCCTTCCTCTATGGAACCACTTCCCAATTTTGGCAAAGCATTCATGAGGGCCATTAATGGCTTAACCTCCTCCATTAAGCTATAAATTGACCAAGCATTCAAAGGCTAGTCTAGGTTGGAATTTCTTGAGCTAAGGAAATGTTGTTTGAATGAGATTAGTAAGAGTATTGTAATGATGTCAAAATGTTGCTTCATGAGGAGAGAACGGTTTGAAGCTGGAAGGATGACACTGAATCGAGCATGCATCTACATGGGTTGTAATCTTTCCTTCTATTAATAAAGAATTCTAAGCTTTTTCCATTCATGTGTTTATATGATGTATATCGTATTATTGATTATATGATATGTTTAGTTAACATATCGTCTTTATTGTATGCTTTGATGGGTTTCTATCTCAGCTTGTGTGCAGGTACTTTCCAAGCGAGTTAAGTGCGGAAAGGAGTGGCGAAATCGGTCAAAGGAGAGAGGGGTCAAGCAAAAGTTACAGGTTGGTACCTTTTTTCTTCTTTCTCTTATTTGTTAACTATATTAAAAGCAATGAATTACTTTGTTTTTGTTTCTAGACTAGCTACTAGGTCTACAGGGTTAGGCGTTTGAAGAAACACTAAATTTTCCACCTTCCAAGTACCTTCCAAGCGAGTTAAGTATGGAAGGGAGTGGCAAAAGTGTTCAAAGGGAAGAGGGATCGAGTGAAATATACAGGTTGGTTCCTTTTTTCCTCTCTCTTTTATTTGTTAGCTATAGGAAAAGCATTGGAATTACTTTGATTGTTGTTCTAGAATAGCTACTAGGTCCAGGGTTTAGTCGTTTAAGGAAACGCTAAAATTTCCCATAACAAAATGGAAACTCCACTGGGGAACGATCCTATCCCCTATAGTAGCTTACCAATCTCTTAAGACACTTTGACATACTATACTTCCTGTCATTTATTGACTTCAAGTCTAAATTCACTGAAAATTGAATTAAATTTAACCCTAAAACTACCTTAATTAATCATCACACTTTTGTGAATGACAGAGTGCAATGCAGTGCAATTCCCGCATAGATCCAGTGTGATGCATCACATTGTCTCTAACTACTACCTACGATGATCCCCTTAGGGTTAGTTTTCCCATCTCGGAACTGAAAATTTTTGTCAATTTTCATCAGTTTGGATTGCTTGTTGAATGTAAATGATGTCTTACCTCTGAAAACAACCTTTTCATCTCCTTAGCCAGCTAGCCCTACTTTGATTGGATTTATTAATGTTTCTTTAATGTTTTCTTTGTCATTATCAGTCTATAGTCAAACTTAGTTTTTGGTCAATTGATCTTTGTCGAAAGAAAGTGTCGTAAATTCGTCTTTTCTTCGAAAATTGAATTGTCGTAAAGTCTTCATTCATAAAAGATAGATTGATTGATGTGTGCATTTGATTTGTATTTGCATTTAAAGTGTCAAAAATCTTCATTTCTTTAAAATCAAAATAGTTGTACATTCTTCCTTTCTCTTTAAAAGAAATTGTCACAAATCGTAATTTTTTATGAAAAGAGTTCTGAATCATTTGTCCATTAGTTTTTCTTATTGCATCATTCACATTAAGAGAAACTGAAAAGAAAAAGATGCATTGTGCATATTGAAGTTTGTGAATACTTGAAAGGAATGGTTTAGGGATTGCATCTAGTTTGTGCTCTTTGTTGATTGATCAAAAAGTACTTGTATGCTCTGTCCCTCATAGCTAGGATTTTCATTGCTGAAATTAAGTGGAAAGAGTGCTTCTCATTCTAGTTGCATTTTTAGGAATTTCGGAAAACATCTCGTGGTGAACCTTCAAAGGCAAATTTTAAGCAAGATCAACCTAAAATTTACATCAATTAATCTAATAACGCATTGGAAGTTAACGAAACATCTAGAGGTCTAGGCTAGAGACGTGTTCCAGTGCCTTTAAACCTAGTGGTTGTTGTTTTCATTGAGGTTGGGTGATTCCTCCTCTCTGATTCAATAAGTACTAGTACGAACTTGTGCTCCCTATACCGTTGAGTATATGGTGGGAGACCTCAATAGGCTGAAATCCTTTATCCCTAGGAAGTCGAGTTTGTTGCCTTACCGATTGCAATGCACCGAACACAACATTAAGGAAGATTGATTGTCGTACGTTAAATCCTTGGTAATTTCTCTTTCATTTATCACCAAGGTGTATATTGCAGTTTTGTAGTTTGTTTGCTAAACCGTCTTGTCTAGAATCTCCAGAGCAGTCACTTTCGTTCCTTTTTGACTCTTTAAATGTAAAAGGATCATTTGAGCACTTGTCCCTTTAGGCTTATTAAACATCGAAGGTGACTAGAGCCATATTTTATTTTTTCTCAACTCTTTAAAAATAAAAAAGCAAAGTTGTGTTCCAGTGTTGCAAAAATTAATTGACCATGACTAAAATCCTCGCTTATTTCTTAGTTGAGCTTAGGTTGAAACATATGGCAACAAATCTGGAGTCCACCAATCAAGGAATTCCTTTTGATGGAAATCCTAGTCCTTTTCCTCCATTTGGAAATATTGGTGCTCCATATATGGCTACATTTCTCCTTCCAGGATTTACCATTGGCTTGCCAGTATGGTTGTCTTCAACCTCCTTGGTTCAAAATGTTGTGATTTCTCTGCAATCAAGTACACCTCCAATTGGATAAAATAAAACTCAAGTTGTTCCTAAGGTTGACCCTTTGCCTTCTTCCTTGATCATTTATTCCTCCGTTTATTCCTCTTTGCCTAGTGAAAGTATTGGTACTAGTAACTAGGTGGATAAGAAGAAGAAGAAAGGGAAGAAGAAGAAGAAGAAGCAAATTCAGTAGAGGAGAAACCAAGAAACCATTTCTTTGAATGCAACCACTGATGATAAACCATCCATCATGCCTCACAAAGTTCGATATTGATGCAAAATTTGTGTGGGAGACCATATTCTTCGAAATTGTCCTGATATTCCTCAAGTCTTAAAAGAATGGTCCTCTCGTTCACATCATCCCGTGTCAACAACCTCTGGAGATCATGTTGGTGACACACCATCAACTACTGGTAGTAAAGATCATGCAAATAAGGGAAGAGTTAAGTTTCCATGTAGGTTATGTGAAGGGAATCACCCCATTCACCTTTGTCCCTATCTAGATGAAGCCAAAAAAGTGTTGGATAACTGTCTTGCTTCACTGCAGTGACTTCCATATGGTTACAGGAAACTCTACCTAAATCCCTCACTAGTTGATGAATTGACTGACTCAAATCAACCATCGGTCCAACCCACTCTCTTTGAAAGTGAATCCTTTGAGTCTATACTCGACCCAAGTCAATAGCTTGAGGTAACAGTTGACCCGATTCCACCTTCAGTTAATCGTACAATTCTCGAAGAGAGTGAACATGATACTACTCAAGTTCTTTTTGTTTTTTGACATTCTAATGAGCTTGGGGGTAGTTCTCCTATTCCATCAAGACAGGAAGACAATCCTCCCACTCTCGTAACTCAAGGGGTTCATTCTCCGGTTTCTACGGCACCCCCTCCAAGTAGTCTAGTCACTTCCTTTGATTGGAATCGACTAGCAGGATTCCACCTTCATTCTTATGTGCCTTTCCATATCATAGTACAAGTTTGTAATATGATTGTATCTAACACTATTATAGATGAAGGTGCATCAGTGAGTATCCTTTCCTCAACTGCTTGGCAAGCGACCAGTTAACCGCTGTTTGTGCCTGTTACCTAGAATATGTTGGGTTTTAATAGAGGAACCAGTCGACCATTAGGGATCCTCCCTTAATTACCTATTACTTTGGGAGGAAAAATTGTTTATCTAAATGTGATGGTAGTCCCAGGCCCTTTAGATTATAATTTACTTCTAGGGCGTGACTATGTTTATGAGATGGGAGCTATTGTTTCAACACTCTTTCGAGTGATTTGTTTCCCACATGAAGGCAGAATTGTCACCGTTGACCAGATTTCATTTCCTGGTCCAAATATGGCTCATAGTCAACCATCTTCCCTAAATGGTCCTTTTATACCAATGGTATCATCCCTGCCACGGGTTCATTATGTGGCAACCTGTTCCATACCTACATCAACTAACAATCAATTCAGTGATGTTGTACATCATGTACTTGGGGCATTGGAACCAGATCTCTCCTTCATGACCATTTACGAGTTGTGATTGAATTCAAGGATAGTTCTTTTATTGTGTAAACCTTGTTAAAAAATGAAACAAGTCTTTGAGGATAGTTCATTGTCTTGTGTCAACCTCATTAAAACATGAAACAAGGGTCCAAGGATAGTTCGTTGTCTTGTGTCAAACTCGTTAAAAAATGAAACAAGGGTCTGAGGATAGTTCGTTGTCTTGTGTCAATCTCGTTAAAAAATGAAACAATGGTTTGAGGATAGTTCGTTGTCTTATGTCAACCTCGTTAAAAGATGAAACAAGGGTCTGAGGATAGTTCCTGGTCTTGTTTTAACCTCGTTTAAAAAAGAAACAAGGAATATGAGGATAGTTCTTTTACTATGTCAACCTCATGAAAAAAAATGAAATAGGTCCATGAGCATAGTTCCTTGTCTTGTGTCAAGCTTGTTAAAAAATGAAATAAGGAATCTGAGCAGAGTTCCTTGTCTTGTGTCAAGCTCATTAAAAAATGAAACAAGGTCCCCTAGAGCAAAGTTCCAAGTCGAGTCTTTGATTAGATCTCATAAAATCCCAATCGAGTCTTTCACTTGACCTCGTAAAAGAACCTTCATTCCATCCACTTAATAGCCACGAGTAGTCTACTTAGGTGAATGTAATGAAGCTTGGGGGGCATGCACCAAGTGGTAAAGTTAAGTTCGCCTGTAGGTTATGTGAAGGGAATCACCCCATTCACCTTTGTCTGTCTGGACGAAGCCAAAAATATGTTGGATAACCGTCCTACTTCACCGCAGCGATTTCTATCTAGTTATAAGAGACTTTCCCTTTCATCATGCTGGGAGAATGTAAAAAATCTCAAGCATAGTTTTTCGTTTCGAGCTTGTGTAAAAATGAACTGAATCCAAGCATAATGTTTTTCGTTTCAAGCTTGTGTAAACATGAAATTGAATCCAAGCATAGTTCCCTATGGTTCAAGCTTGTCTAAAAATGAACCCATTTCCATTTTTAACCCTCGTGATTTCCATTCTATCACCCTCTTTCATCAGATGAGCCTTGGCTATTTCATTCCATCACCAACATCTCTTTGACCAATCATATGCTTACACTTGGTTGTTTTACCCTCTTTGAGGAACAGTTGCAATGAGTGGTCTTATTAGCCAGCCTCTTCACATAAATCAACGTGTTTTGAGAAGTTACAACATCACTGGAACTAGTTGCTACCCTAGACACCACTCGTTCCTTAAAATGGAGTCCTCTTTTAAACTCTTTTTAGACTCTCTAAATATGAAAAGATTGTCAAGAAATTGTCTATTCCAACGCATTAAAGGATTGGAAACTATATCTCTCTTGTATTATTTTATGTTTTTTCGGACTTGAGATATTATTTTACGAAAAAGAACATGTGGAGTTTCCTTTTCGTCCCTTTTATGACTCTCTAAATTTGAAAAGGACAAAGTTATCTTTGTCGTTAATCTCGTTAAAAACATTAAATAGCGAAAAACTTGTCCATCTAGACATGACCGAGTTTAACATTTGCTAGACTTGTTAAAACATCAAATAGTGACGGATTCACCCAAAGGGTGGAATTATACAACAAGCATATTTTATCCTCCTCAAGCTTGATAAAATATAAAGGTATTGGTCAGAAATGACTGGGGAAAATGGGAAAAACCCGAGAAAAATTTATGGTAGCAGGTCGCTCTTGAACATGACACCTTCACCTCATCACTGTGACTATGTGGGTTGGGTCATTCAACTTGATGGTTATCACACCGTTGGTCTATCATACCATCCATCACTTTGTTTTGGGTCAAGGCTACCAATTCACTTCAGTTTCGCTGATATGTTCAAGAAAATTCATTCAGTTCAAAACTTCATCCGTTTCAATACATTAAACATTCATTTTCATGCCTGCCATTCCTGAACCTTGTGTCGTCAATCAATATTAAATCTCCAAAATCATTTACCTTGTTTTGTGTCATTGATGCGGGATACATTAAGGCCCTCCTGTGACGAGTCGCTTCTTTTCGACTCCAGCACATCATCCAAGAAGTTGAATTAGAAACACCCCTCCAGTACCTTGAGGCTTGCATACATCAATGGCAGGTTTCTCGCTTTTCGTGATAGGTTGACATCACTAGCCTTCGACCAAAAGACTTCGTATGGTGTTCGACATCAAATCATTTATTCACACCATGCGCAATGTACTGCAGTACCTCTAGGGTCATTATCATTATCGATGATTCCTCTCGTTTCTATTAACAACTTACATCATTGGCTGGTAATCACACAATGTCTCTCCATGTTCGACTTCAGATCATCTATTCACATAGTTAGACTTATACTTGAGTAAAAGATTGAACGAGATTGAAGACCCCATATCTAGTTTCATCCATCCGGGCTGTGATATATTTTTCAGGAGTACAATATCAAATGTACAATGGCCTTACATTCATGGTCATTCATTCATGGGTTTACATCTGTAGACGACTATATTTGTACATGTAATGAAAGTTTATAAAGCTGAGCATGGGTATGCCTTCCCTTAGCTAAATTGTGAGAAAAAACAAACGTATCATGATATATGTATTGTAACTGATGCATGCTTCCTTCTGTTTCGAAATGTTCTCTCCAAGTGGTAAATCATCTCACTCGACATGTTTATTTTCGACTTCATGCTTTAGGGGGCAACTGTTACAGGTCAATTTGGGCACATCAACCCCAGCTTCCAGATCCATATTATTAGGGTCCATCAATCCCTAATTTAGTTGTTTTCATTCCCTAATGAAGTTAACCTACGTCATTCTTGCCTTCCAAGATTTTCCATGACACCATTCATCCAAAAAATGCCCCTAGAGAGATCAGCGTAGGTGGGCCTTTATCAGGATGCAATGCATTGCAGGAACTACACTTTCTAGGTGCTATGCATTGCACCTAGCCTTTGTTTCACCTATGCTAAGTGAGATTCATCGAAATTTTGAAATGAATCCATTGGATTCCCCATCCAATGGATGCTTTTGTAAGTTTCCATATTGATTGAGCTCGCTTTTGGATGAGGAAGAGGATGAATGAACCTTAATCCATTATCCCTTCCTCCATGGAACCACTTCCAAATTTTGGAAAAGCATTCATGAGGGCCATTAATGGCTTAAACTCCTCCTTTTAGCTATAAATTTACCAAGAATTCAAAGGCTAGTCTAGGTTGGAGCTTCTTGAGCTAAGGAAATGATGTTTGAGTGAGACTTGTTAGAGAGTAATGTTATCATGTCAAATTGTTGCTTCATGAGGAGAGAAGGGTTTGAAACTGGAAGGAAGGCGTTGAATCGAGCATGAATTCATGGGTTGTAATATTTCCTTTATCAAAAAAGAGTTCTATGCTTTTCCCGTCTATGTGTTTACATGATGTATATTGCATTTTCAATTCTATAATATGTTTAGTTAGCAAATCATTATGTATGCTTTAATGGTTTTCTTTCTTGGCTTATGTGCAAGTACCTTCCAAGCGAGTTAAGTACGGAAGGGAGTGGTGAAAGCAATCAAAGGGAAGAGGGATCGAGTGAGAGATAGAGGTTGGTTCTTTTGTTCCTCTCTCTTTTATCTATTAGCTATAGGAAAAGCATTGGAATTACTTTGGCTATTGTTCTAGACTAGCTACTAGGTCTAGGGGTTAGTTGTTTGAAGAAACACTAAAATTTCCCATAACAGGATGGAAAGGCCATGATCATTTGTTGAGGCTTCAAAATGAAAATCTTTAATAATAATATTAGTAAAAGGGGATTTTTCATTTTGAGACATGCATGAGTTATCAAAAGTGTGAGTATTAGATGATGATTGAGATTTTTTGCACTCTAAATAACTACCATAAATGACTTGATGAAAATTCTATTTATTTTTTAAAATAAATCAAATCCATGATAATAATCAAATTCAACATTAAATGAATTCTCAAAATCATGAAAACTATAGTTTCATTGGTAACTTATTACCTTCATTAAATTTGAGTGACAATTCATTGCTAATCAGGTTTGAAACAATCCTTTATCATCTTTGACATCATGTATATCAAAAGGAATTGATGAGTAAAAGAAATTTCTTCATAAAACAAATTTGGGTAAAGAGAGTAGTGACTATTTGAGCAGATGAACTTGAAAAGTTCGATATTTGAACATGTTTCATTTACTGCCTAACAACTTTCAGGTTCATACTTATGTAAAATGTTTTCATTTTTCCAAGATTGAGTTTGTAATTGAATTTGGTCAATAACATGAAATAAATAAGAGGTATATTTTGTACAATGCACATCATCATAATTTTTATTTCAAATTGCCTCTTTTTAATTTTATTGATTAATAGAAATAGTAGGTTCATTGGAATTGTAGATAGTTGATTGATCAGTATGATTTGAAGAATTTTTAAAATCAACAACATGTCAATCAATTGTTTCAATTGATTTAGACATGATATTTAAAGTGAGTGAATGTTTTGAAAAGAAGAAAGAGAAAGCTCTCAATGCAACCATTCCATAAACTCTTCATTTAAAGATTGATCCTTAGACTTGAATTTTAAACATAACAATTTAAATCTAAGGATGAAATCACCTAGATATTTGTTTTCTAACCTTCTCAAATTCTCAATTTCATCGCATACCTAATCATACTCACAATTATGAAATGTATGAAGGAAGTCACTTATGCACTAATTCCAACTATGAATCGAGGGAACTGGAAGTGATTCACACCATAGCTTGGCAAGGCCCGTGAAAGCCAGTGAAAATCCTGCAAAGAGAAATTTCATTAAAATTAATAAAAAAATGAGAAAAATTTAAAGAAAATTAAAAAACATGTCAATTGCAGAAGTGTTAGCTTCACTGTCGACTTTTACATTTGTCAAGTGTCTTGTGATTTTTATTGGAGTGTTACAATTCAACGGTTGAGAGATACAATTCCAAACAAAATGTTTAATAGGAGCCATGAAGAAAAATAAATTTTATGATTCAAGACACAGAAAATACACTTGTCGAGGGGACCCTCCTTCTAGTGCAAAAAATGTTCACAGGAAAAATATATCCCCCATCAGCGTCAAGGGAGACCGCCATGTTAGGGCACCAATTAGACCCTTTTCTATTGAAGATGGTGGTTTCGACTGGTTCTCGGTCCAGTTACCTTGTCACCTAAGACTAACCTAAAAGTTATCCTAGCATAAATATTAACATATATGATACTAAGTCAAGTTAATGCTAGTTACTAGTTCTACTATGTTACATAAATGTTAGTAATACTATAATGTTATTCTAGAGTTAGATATTAATCTATATTAATACAAGTCCTATGTTATATATAATCTAAATTACAAATCTATAACTATTTTAAATAATATTAAATAATATATACTAATTCTAATATGTAATACTAAGTATGTACTATACTATAATAATAAACACTTATTTATATTATACTTAACTAATCTAATATATATAAATACTATAAATATTATATTATTTAATAATGTTATATATAATATATATTATAACTAAACCAAATTATATATATATAACCATAAATTACATAAAATGTAACTTATTTATATTATCTTACACTAATCTAATATATATAAAATACTATAAAATTATTATTATATTAATAAATGTAATATATAATGTAATTTAACTAAACCAAATTATATATTATAACCATAAATTTACATCAAATGTAAGTACTTTACCTATATGTATCACTATATTATATTATTTTTACTTATGTTATATTAATATTGCTCTATAACACTGCTAAATTACACTAATACTAAAATTATATAGCCTATTTTTTAAAAGTAATAATCAGTTATTTATTCTAAATGCAACATTTAGCTAAACTTATTTTAATGTTAATATATTAACACATTTATCTATTTACTATTATTATTAAACTAATGTCCTAGATTATGTATTACTATTATCTATGAAAGTTAATGCTTTTAGTTCAAATGATAATTAATAATTGATATGCTAAAGTTAACTTAAAAAAAAAAATTAAATGATTCAAATGTTAAATGTTATTAATTGAAAACAAATTTATATATAATATGTTACATAAATCCTTCCGCTTGATTTTTAATAGTTAGACAGGAAAATTTAATTCAAGTGATTATTTTGTTGAATTGTTTTGCCTTGACTAAAGAGGAATTTAAAAAAGGTGAAAATACAAATGTAAATGGGAATCTTATCTTATAATATTGTTGATGGTGTTGGACCTATTAAAATTTAGGGGATCTCCCCGATATGAAGTACCAACTAGACCTCACACCGTTTTGAGTAGGAGTCTCAACAGTGGGAGGTAGTGTAATACCTTCATCCCGGTAGAGCGTAGAGGAAAGTATGATATCTTTGGGTGAGAGTAAGTGTGTGACCCTATGCAGAGTCAAGTGTGGTGCATGATGGTTCTAACACACAGAGGGAAAAAGGAAGTGTTCCCCTTAAAAGCCTATAATAATACACAACTTGAAATGAACACACAAGAACAATGACATCACAAGCTAAAATGCAGAATAATCCACAAATTAAAATGATGAATTAATACAACAACACACATTCAACAAGATTCGTACAAGTACATACAAAATAGTTCATATGCATAATTTAAATAACATACATCTCTCTAAGGCATCAAGAATAGCCCTACTACATTAACAAAAATATGGAATGCCATCACAAAAAACATGTGTTACTTTTGATGCGAAGATACGCCTATCCTCACGTTGGTTTAATTCATTTACAAATGCTTTGCGCCCTCACAAAAGGAGTAATCTTCAATTTCACGTCGGATTATACACTGACACCATATTTGCTTTGAATGTCGAATTAGACTACTACCTATGTTATATACATATTGTAATATAAAATCGAATGGGATGTATTATATATAAAATCAAATGGTATGTTTCATAATATAATACATGTATTTTTATTTAAGATGTGTGGATTTTTTATAATACATGTATTTTTATTTAAAATGTGTTACCTTTTTATAATGTGTTGATTTTTTTATAAAAGAATTATTAGTGTGTGCGCATATATATATATTTCATTAAAATTAAAATGGATTATATATATATATATATATATAAATATATAATATATATATATATTTTTTTTTTATGTCATATATAATTATATTATACAATATTGGGTTAAGATGTGGAGTGTAATTATTTTAAATACAATAGTTTTTATTTTATTTACATAATTTAAAGGTAATTTACAATGAAATATACAATTAAATTTCATTGGCAATGTTTTATATAGATGATTTACCAATTTTTATTGTTGGTATGCACCTAGAACAGAAGACATAACTAATGCAATCCATTATAAGAATTGGGGTGATGTTGCAACTAAAGGTGACACATCACCTTATTGTGATTGTCAAGAGAATGTCATCATGAATGCAAAAGATAGTAAAGTGAAGGTAACAGGAAGATAAGCATCAAACAATTCATCACAATAGCCATAATCAAAATCATGTTAACATGGTCATATTCTAAATAATCAAAAGCTCCAAATCCCAACAAAAAGGTCAATAAAGAATGGAGTCTTCCAAATATGGGGTAAAACAATAAAAAAACCTAATGCAAACAAGGAAATTCAATAAAAGGGTCATGATCTTGCTGAAAAAATTATGGGGAGGGTTGTGGCCACAACATGACCCCATTGACTAGTATGTCGAAGAAATCCCCAGTTACTAGAGCCATTATCCAAGCTATTTAGTACTAGTGAAAGCCAAAGTCCTTTAGAACTTCTCTCATGCATTTCTAGCTAATGTTGTCAAAGGATTTTGACATTTCTAGATACATAAACATCCCCGGTTGCTTAGTGATCGTGAGAGAAGGAATATTTTATTTAGATAGAATTATGTTGTCTAAGATATTTCTCCCCTATACATAGCCAAAATTTCTTTGAGAGGCTAGGAGGGGAAGCAAATGTTTAAGTTTGTTTTTTACTACCTTTGAAATAATTTTGTAAATGACGTTATAGAGGGAATTTTGGAAATACTTTTATGCAGAATCAACGCCTTCTTCTTTCAAAATGAGGATGAGAAAGGTGGCATTGAGAACTCCCAAAATTGACTTAGAGTGTATTGAGTCCTCCATTATGGCGTGAATCTCTTCCTTTAGCATCAACCAATAGCCTTTGAAGAAGTTTGTGGTGAAACATCAAGATCTCAAAGCCTTACTTGAGGGCATAGAAATCATAGTTTTCTCCTCTTACTTTGTGATTTCGTTAAGCAACATAGTATTGTCATCTTAATTCAAGCTTTGGGGGATTTGTTGAACAATCTTCTGAATGACTTGGCTCTTGTCCTCATTGGGTTCCTACAAGAGATTAAAATAAAATGATCTCTACTGAGATGTCTTCATGAGAGGTGATCATGTTCCATTAGTTCACTTCTTGGATAGGATCATGTTAGATTTCTTATGTTGAATTATTGATTTGTGGAAGAATTTTGTAATTTTTTCTCCACATTTTAGCCATTAAATTCACGATTCTTCCTACCATAGATTTTGTTCCTATTTAGTCCTCATATCCCATTTCTGTTGGAAATCCTTCTTTGTTTGCTATAGTTGGGTTGTTGTTCGGTTGGGGATGATGTCCTATTGAAACTCTTTAATTTTTTTTCAAGGTATTTTTTATATTTTAAAATGTCACCAAAGAAATCCTTGTTCCATTTTCTAATTATGTTTTTAAAAAGCTTAAGTTTTTTTTGAAAGCAATACACTTTTTAGCCTCACTGGCAAAGTTCCTCATTACACCATTCTTTAATTTTGGATTGGAATTAAAGTTATTCAAGCCATAAGGCCTCAATGAATAATGGTTTGTTTTTGGGTGTGCCGAGAAGTTGAAACTCTATTGCTATTGGCTAGTGATATGAGCCTGCATAAGGGAGAATTATTTCTTCGATTTCTTGGTTGGAGAAAAGGATGGATTCAAAAATGAGAAGCCAATCCAACCAGGATGCTATTTTCATATCTCCTCCTCTCTTGTTATTCCATGTATAGATTCCATTCTATATTTCCACATCCATAATTTCCAAGTTATTGATTGCTTCATTGAAAGCTTTCGTATCCCTGTCCAACCTTCTGAGGCCCCCATTTTTCATTCAGATTAATTATCATATTGAAGTCACCTTTTATATTTTTTTGGATGCTTTGGAGAGCTTCACTGGTTTTATTTTGGGTTTCCATCATGTTTATATTTTCATCTGCTTGGTGAGGACAACAAATATTAGTGACACATAGTGTCTTCATACTTCCTACAAGTAGAAAGAAAATGGACATAATATTTGTAGTTGAGATGGTTGTTTTAAGATCTAGTAGATTTTCATTCCATAAGATTAATTTCCCTCCTATTTTTCTTTTCGAAACACTGGCAATAATTCTGTACCCCTTACAACATTACTTCTGTAGGAAGGGAATCGCTTCTAAGCCTACTTTTATTTCTTGGATGAAAACAGTTTCTAACTTGTTTGCCATGAATTTATGCTTTAGGGGTCTTCATTTCGCACATCCTTTAAGACCACATATTTTACATGAAATTAACTTCATTGAGAAATGTTTTGGTTTAGGACTATGGATATTACATTTCCTTTGTTAATCAATATCATCCCAAGCTCTTTCATGATTTGACTAGTTAGTTTTATTTTGCACTTTGTTTCCATTCCCTTAGGCTTGTACTAATATGAGGGGATGTTGGAATTGATAACAATATGGTTGAGGTCCCCATAATTCATTTTTGTCATGACTTGTTATGGTTCCTCTTGATAGAGATGTGCTTCTTCTATCTCCTGTAAGTACTCCTTTGATATGGTTGTCATTCCTTCTCCCATACTTAAGTATTTTCTTAAGGTCGATGTCTATTTGGAATTCTTCAATGACCTCCTCCTACATTAAAAAAATGTCATTTCCTTACTCCATTTTGTTATCCTTTATTTCTTGCTCGATTGAGCTTGGGTTTTCTGTGAGGGCTGATTGTTCATCATGGGAGGAGAGCTGATTCAATGCCTCGTTTCTAGTATTGATGTATTTTTCATTGTTTTGTTTGGCTTGTTCCTCTTGGTATTCCCAAAATATATCAAACTTGTCTATATTGGCTTAACTTGATGAGAATTTTCTACCCTTGGTTTTCTTGCCATTCTCCTTCCTAGAGGTTACCTTGGTGAAGCCTTGATCATCTTCCCTTTACTGATATTGGGGATTGGCTAATGGAGGGGTTTTTTTATGGGAATTCATGGAAAAAATTCCCATTCTTGTGGCATTTAGGAAATTGAAAGGGTATGTGCTCATATTCAATCTTCTTCTCCAATACCTCATCATGAAAAACATTCTTGGTTTTTTTGGGGATTTCTCCTAATACATTCATGCAAAAATTGATTCAAAAATAGGATATGTAGTGCCCTAACCTAGTTCCCTTTGGCATTCCAAGCTTGTCTCCTATTGAATTTAAAACAAAGGGTGCCTAATAGTCTACTATCATGGAGTGGAGCCTATTCTAGACTAGTACTCCTCTGAACTCTTCCTTATCTGGGGTGAAATTTTCCTTCTAGTATCTCATATATAGTCCAACTGAGTTGAAGAAGTAATGCCCTCCTTCAAATATTCAATCTTTGTCTTCAACCAGATCAAATATCACTGTGAAGAAGCCCTTAGATCCAACATAGATCCTTATGAGGCATCATTTTTTTATACATTAATTTAATGGTTTGTTCAAGGCAGATAATCCCATAAACTTGCAAATGATGACATGTCCCTACATGTATTCCCTATAAGTTGTAATTTCAGGGTCTTCGATTTCCAAGGTTGGGATCTTCTTGGTTTTTGGCTTGCAAGAATTTGTTGTCGGTGGCTGAGCCAAAATATTCTTGCATGATACTAAAAATTTATTGCTTTCCTATTATTCGATGCCCTTTCCCACCCATCCCTTTCCTAAGTGGTTGGAGGAAGGCTCCTTGAATACATTTTGAGTGGTGAGTTTGGTAAGGAAGGAAGCCTTGAGCTCCTTCCCTTTGCCTGGGACAATAATGGTGAAGGAGGGGGTACACGAGCCCCCTCCCAACATAGCCATGGAAGATTTCAGATCCAAACTTTAGGTCATAGCTATAACTCCCTTATCCCACTCTCTGAAAACATTACTGCTCATGTTTTATATTTTATTTTTCTATAAATAATAAATTTGGATTTTTTTTAAAATGTAGATTGTACATAAATTTATTATCAAAAAAACTATAAACTTTATCTTTTGTTTCAACATACACCAACACATGTAAATACAAAAACACAAAAACACAAAAACACAAATAAAATAATTTTCAAATTCAAAATATAAAGGTCATTTTCTTTAAGTTAATAAGAATACTTGTCATTCAGATTATAAGATAGAAATTTATAATTTTAATCTTTTATTTAGGAAAATGGCATCAGACAAGGTATCCTTAAATATATATTGATGAAGAGCTATAATCATGGCATCTGAAGTTGCAACTAACCCTTTATGAAATTTAATGAAAAGAAGAAAACACTTATGGTCAAAATCCCCTAGTTGACCTATCAAAATCAATGAAGAGTGTTAGAGAATGGAAAACAACACCAAAGAAAAATAGAAAGGAATTTTCTTTCTATGTCATAGATAAATGAAGAAACAAATAGAAATAAATATATTTTTATTGTGTTGAGTTCGACCATCAACAAGGAAATTATTAGATTCTTGACATGGTACAAGATATATTTTTTGGTTCCTGATACATATCTTCTTTATGCTCTTGCAAAACAAATCAAAGCATATACCAAGATTAGATGTTGTTTTAAAAATAATAATCATTACATGGAAAAATAGTTTATAGAGATCAATGCAGATGTTGTGGAAACATTCATAAAGGAAATGTAAGTTTTCTCATTCATAATTATGTATTATGTAGTATTATAAGTATTTTAAACTTATCTATCACTAAAATATTATATTTTATTTTGACAAGATTTTTTTATGCCACTTTCAAATATGTTGGAGAGAATTTATCATACAGAGACAGGTATTATGGAAGAAATACAATTTTTTTATATTGATATAGCATAAGGAGAAACAAAAAATATACAAAGAGAAATGGAACTTGAAATTACAAGACTAGATAATCACATCAAGAAAGAATGAATAAAAGTAATCAATCTAATAAGGCTATAAAGATGAACTTTCAATTCGTGGAAACTAAAGATGAAGATGATGTTTTCATTGGTGACAATGAGGTTACCACTCTCGTTGAAAAGGAGAAGAGTCATAAAAAAAAGTATCCCTAAGGATGTTTTTATTACAATTAATTATGAGCAAACTATTGATTTAGAAGAAAATATTTTAAATCGCAAGAGGAGAAAACCAAATATTATTGGTCATTCTAAAAAATCATTCTTGTCATTGAAGATGGTAGAAAAAATTGTAAGGGAAACAAGGAATTCATAATGTTGGGTATTGATTTGATGATAGTATTATTAACACAAAAAAATCCATTTGAAATCAATTAATGAAGAATAACTTGGTTGACGAGGGCCATGGATTTAATTGAAAGTTAGGAAACTTTATAGACTCATAGAAGGCAATTATAAATACCAAACTAGAAAGACTCACCACCTATATATTTTTAAATAGAAATTTGTTCATTAGGGACAATCGATATGTACATGTGGTTGACTTAGTTGTTCTTATTGATGTAAGAAATTTCCTGGGAAGGAAGCATTTGAAAGATCCACAATTTTTTACTATAAATATTATGTGGTTAGGAGAAGGCATTCTAGAGAGGCTACAATAGAATTGATGTAGGAGTATGCTCGTAAATCACTTTTTGAAACAATGAAATGTATCATTTATGTTTATTTAATGGATGTGGAAGGATATTTATTAAAATAATATCATAATGTAGATAGTGAGTGTAGGATGTTCATGAATTTCATCCAAAGGGTTATATTTATTCATAATATGATGGAGATAAGGCCCATGGGGGGAAACTCAATTGGTAATTGCCTTGTTATGAAGTATGATGTAAACCATGATATTCAATGATAAAATCCCCTTTTATCTAAAGAAATAAAAAAGAATGAACACATTGGTGATAAGATAAATGTTAATCCAAGCATCCAAAATCAATTATGTATGGAAATAGGCTTCCCAATTGAAATCTTAAAGGAAAAAATCAGAAATTAAGTAATACATTCATATTTATAGATAACTCCTTCCTATTGGGATTTGAGACTAGGGAGATATGGGATTTTATCAATGGGACTTCTAGCGAGTTGGAGAATATTGGCATAAAAAATCAATGGGCTAAAATTCTAAAATCCTAGACATGTATCACTAGTAAGGAAATTCCATAAATCAAGAATCTTCCAATAGATATGATCATCACACAATGAAGAACAATGCAAGGAGAGGAAGATAAAAGGCTTGTCATGACAACATCTACTTGTGTGTACTCAGGTGAATTATCAATAGAAGAAGTGTGTAATGAATTTTAAAGGTTGTTGAGTAATTCTTATTTATTTTTGTATTACAATTTTTTGTTGGAGACTAACTTATTGTTTTATATATATATATATATATATATATATATATATATATATATATATATATATATATATATATATATATATTACAAGGTTTATATTTGAAAGCAAGAAGAAATTATTAAAATGTTGAAGGAAGAAAATTGAGACGATATTAGATGTAAGTTCCATAACAATAATATTTTTTTTGTTTCGTTAAACAAATATCTTTACTTAATAAATTCATACTATTCATCTGTCAATTATTTTTATTTTATGACTTATAGATATAAATTTCTATTTCATTAAGGATAATGAAGATGAATGAGAACAAAGTACTATATATTTCGAAAAGTTTCATTCAAAAAATTGAGTTTGAAAGGAAAAGAAAGAAACATATTACAAATATTGAACTTGACTCTACTCGTGATCACCAAATTTGAAATGAACTAGATGTTGTCTAGTGTCCAATATTATTAGGTGATTCTAAACATATAATATATCTTATTTCCCAAAAAAAAATACTCCCCATTATTATAGATATCCCTTGTGGTTTTAGTTTCCAAAATATTTGATATGAAAATCAACCTTATACTTATTAGGATTCCAATATAGTCGTTACATGATTTCTAGATGTCACAACATCAACACTTGGGATATTTGTGACTTTTCATTTAGAAACACATTTATGAGTAATACTGTGAAGCTTCAAAAGCAAGCCAAACTAAAGGATGTAAACTTCATGGTAAAGAAATTAAAATTATAGTTTAAGCGATTAAAAAAAATATATGTACAAGTTAGCTAAATTGTTACTATCTAATGTGACAAGAAAATTCCAAATCTTATCATTTCCATAGGTCAACCATTGTCACATTACTCTAATTTGGTACGTTTTGAATCATGGATAAAATATGATAGTTATAAATCTTTTATTTTGAATGAAGTATATGTAAGAGTAATATTCAAGTAATGGTTTATAATGGATATGGAATAGTCATATCCAAAACATATAAAAGGAGATATTATTATCATTTATCAAAAGTCACAAATCCTAATTAATTATTTTTTTTATTTGTGTTTAAATGAAGGAAATTGGGTTTTGGATTTTGGGTTCTATATTAGTTTTCAAGTTCAAGTAATATTTATGATATGAAATCCAACTTCAATTTTTATTCTTTTTTAATGTATGTGTTTAAATTAATTTATTGAATTATTATCTTATGCTTGTTGATTAGGTATAACATTAGCATGCTACCTACAAAAAGGAATGAACTATGTAGCCAATGAAAATGGCCCACCATAAGAATTAATGCTATTAAATTTCTCCTACATGAAATGCACAAAATTTATTTGAGAAAATAATATTTTAGTGAATCATGTCTACGAAAATTTCAAAGGAACCATAGCCATTATTAGATGGATTGATTGAAAAGGAATACTTTGGGGGATTTGTAAACATCAAAGATCCAACGAGAGAGGAAAATTACCCAATAGAAACAAAGAATAACATTTAAGAAAGTGATAATGAATGTCTTAAATATGATGAAGTTGGATTATATGATATGGTTGATTAATTTCAAATTATGCTTGAATAACAAGCTCAATCTTGGAAACCTTCCTTTTTTATCTGGTGGATCAAAATAATGCTCAAAATTCCTCATGTGCAACAGAGCTTAAAACTTGAACGAATTCGTAGATATCGATGATCTGAACCCAAAGCAATTTGTTTCACTAAAAAATGATATTTATTCTCCCGATATCGCATTATGATTGAATTGGAAAACGAGCAAACTTTGGCAAAAATGATAGATAGTTGGACACCTCCACTGATTGGTCCAAAAATTTGAATTTTATGGGATAGCCATTGGATGACACTTATCTCCTTTTTATTAGCTCATGGTTGGTCTGAATTCATTGGTTCAAGTGTTGATTGCATGGAACAATCTGTGGCTTCCACATGGACTCCTATTATTCAGGAAAAATGATGTTTAAGGTCAAATTGTCTCTATAATATTCAAGCTTGTGACCACCACCAAAGAACTACAAGCTCTCACCATCGTGCCACACATGTTTATTATAAACTATGGTGCCTACATCACATTTAAACCTTATGTAATGCACCATTTGGGGGCTAAGCCCCAGCCCCTAGCCACCCCAGCACCATAGGGTGACTGTGGGTGCCCAAGGGATAGGCCTTAGCCCAATCCACAACCACAACCCCAAGAAATTAACGCACAGTGGAACCAGCACAATAATGGAGGCAAAAGTTGGAAGGGGTGAGCCCACAGGGGGCCAGCTCCAAGGCACACAATGCCATACAACCAAGGGTGTGATGAACAAAATGAGGGGCCAGCCCATGGGGGCTAGCCCCAAGTCATATGACCCTTCCATGTAACCAAGAGTGTGCACTGGAAAGGGGACTATCCCCTACAAGACAAGCCTCATACATATGGGTGACTATGCAACTAGGAGCACACAAAGCGGAGGGCTTAAAGTCATTGGAGAGGGGCCCTTGAATCTCGGCCCTAAACCAGGTCACATGCATGCCAAATGACCATGATTTCAAAATTGGTGTTTTTAATATTATTGGATCCATTGGACACATCAGTTCTATTGTTTGAGCTTTGTAAAGCATCTTAACACACTTTTGAGTGTTTTTAATGAAAGAGGCCCTACATTGGATGTTGGACCAGGAGATGTAGCCCAAGAGAGGGGTAAACTCTTTTATCATGCTTTGTGTTATGTGTTTCAAATATGCTTATTTCTCTTTGTTTGGGTATAAAATTTGGTTAAAATTTACTTATTTATTTGTTTAGTAAATTGGTCCTCTATCCAAAACATGTACAAATTTAACTTTCAAATTGTTAAAAATCTTCAATTTTACACATACAGATCACTTTGGTATTAGAGAAATAGGTTATTGTGAATATTTGATTTGTTTGCAAGCATTTTTATAATGCTTACAAGGTTTAATCTTAAAAGAGGATAATGAGAACTTGTCGAGCCAAGATCTCAAATTGTTTGAAGGAGAAAAAACACACCTCAAGCTTCAATAGTTGTGGCACATGAAGAAGGTTCTGAAGCTATGTTTGAAGATGAATGTTTTTCAGAAAATAATTCTTTGAGATGTAAGGGATAGTTAAGGTTTTGTATGGGGAGAGGAATTCCAGAGTGTATGGAGAGTGCTCAAAGCCTCCAAAAGGAGATGGAGGGAAATGTGACAAGTCTCCAAAATTGAATGGGGGGAATGGCGATAAACCACCACCTTTACCTACATCATCATCCTCATCTTCAACTTCTTCTACCCTTTCATAAACACATCCAAATTCCCCAAGGGGTCATCGTAAAACTCCTTTGCCTAATCTTGATATTAAGTTTGAAATTCCTATATACAATGGATAGGTAAATGCAGAGAGATTAGATAATTATATTTGTTAGATTGAAGTGTATTGCAGGATACAAAGAATCAAAGATGATGAAACCAAGATTCAACTTGCTTCTCTTAGATTGGAATGTGTAACACTAATTTGGTTGGAAGCCAAAACTTGAGAGGACACAACGAAAAATGGTAAGGTTTTATCCTCTTGGAACGTTTTTATTTTTGAAATAAGAATGAAATTTTATCCATTAGCATACATCCAAAAAGCTATCATGGATTGGAAAAACTTTAGGTACACTAAAGGACAAAATGTGTAATCTTATACTCTAGAATTTAGGAAAAGGGATTTGATTTTTGGCATAGATTTGTGTTCTAAAGATACTTTACTCAAATAAATTGGACCATTGCATAGTTACTTGAAACATACAATTCTCATGTTTAATCCTATAAAACTAGATGAAGTTTGTGTACAGACAACTCATTTAGAGGCAAGAGGGAAAAATGTTTCTGAAGAAACTTGTGAGAGTTACTTTGAGTTTGGAGAAAAAGAAAAGGGTATGTTTAAAGGAAAAGGAAAGAATAATGCTTCCATCAGGATGGAAAAATAAAAACTTATATGTAAACATTGTTCCAAAATGGGTGATGATGATGATCATTGCTGGAAACTTCATCCAGAAATGAGACCCAAAAAGTTTAAAAAGGAGAAAGAGAATACATCTGCAACTACACAACAAGATTTAGGTTCTCATTCCAGAGATGAAACAGAGATCACTACCATGGGTTTGAAAGGTAAGGCCATTGCAAGTACTAGTTCTTCAAATTCTCTCAATGAAAATCAAGATGAAAGAACAAGAATAGAGCTTTTGCATATTAGAGTTATTTCAAAACATACCAAGATAGATACATTGTTTAATAGTGGTTCACAAGAAAATATTTTCTTAGAAGACATTGTCAAGAAGTTTCATTTGGAAACCATTCCTCATCCTAAACCTTCTCGTCTAGGTTGGATATGTGACAATTAAAATTTGCATGTGACAAAAAAGATGTAAATTAAAATTTGCAATCAATGCAAACTTTTTAGATGAGGCAGAGCCTTATATAATTCCAATTGATATATATGGTATTGATTTGGGAATCACATATCTATATGATAGGAGAGATATTTTTTATCATCATGAGAATAAATATCAGTTTTTTTTTAAATGTGATTGATTACATTGTTAGAGCACACAACAAGAAGTTGAATGCATCTCTTGTAAATGTGGGAAAAATTAAGAGGATTGTTAATGCTAGTCAGAACTATGGATTGTTAATTATCAAACATGAATATGTTGAGGAATATAAATCCTTTTAAGGATGTGAATCAAGTTTTAAATATGATTTCATTGAGGTTTCTAATTCATGTTATAATATGTTTCAGGAGTCCAACATGTTGCCTCCAAAAATAGGTAAACAAAATGAAGTGAATTTGCAGGAGGATGCATCATTGTTTGACATTGGTGAGAACAAGATACTAATGTAAAGCAAGAAAAGGGCAAAAAGAAAATACAAAGGATATTTGACAAAGAGTACATTGTTCCCAAAACACCTTCTTGTGGGTTTCATAATGTTTTGGATTTGAAGAGTGATAGTGCATGACGATGCCGATCACATTTGAAAAAGAGTTGAACCACGTGCAAGGCTAGACATGTTAAGCATCATCATGACAACAATGTTCAAGGTGAAAGGAACTTAAAAGTGTTTATGTTTCCATTTACTGAATATCGAGGAGGGAATGTCAAGATTCCTTCAAGGGAAATTTTATGTTATTCCTATCTATAAAACCTTCAAAAAGATGTCATCATTGATAAAAAGTACATGACTCCAAAATCAAGAAAAGTGATGTACTTTCATGAAAAGCTTAAAGCGACAAAGTCAAGAAATCTTCAGTTGATTTAGATTGGAATGGTGAGGGAATTGTACCCTCATTTATTTGATGATTGATAAAGACCTTTTGGAGGCCCAAAATATTCTAATGGGAAGAAGTGATATGGTGGATCAAAATAGTGCTCAAAATTCAAAGTGTGTGATAGAGCTTGAAACATGAACAATTGGATAGATATCGACAATCTGAACCCAACACAATTCTTATGTTGTTGATATTGCTTTCTGATTTGATTAGAAAACAATCAAATTTTGATAAAAAAGGAGATGACTAGTGGCAGGTTGCCATGTGGCCTCCCCTGATTGGTCCAAAAATTCAAATTTTATGGGCCATTCATTGCATGACACTTGTCTTGTTTTTGTTGGTTCATGGTTGGCATGAATTCATTGGTTCAAGTGTTGATTGGGTGGACCAATTAGAAGGAGCCACATGGTCCAATCCCTAGCTGCCACATGGCCTCCTATTATTTGTGAAAAATTATGTTTGAGGGTGAACTACCTCTATGAGATTCAAACTTGTCACCTCCACCGAACAACTACAGGCTCATACCACCATGCCACATATGTTTCTTATAAACTATGGCACTAACATCATCTTTAAACCTTATGCAATGTAGCATTGGGGGAGGGGTCAAGCTAAGTCTTAGCCCCTGGCCACCCCAGTGCCACAGGACAGTAGGTGGGGGGCTAAGGGCTAGCTATTAGCTTGGCCCATGTCCACAAACCAAGTAATTAACGCACAGTGAAACCAACGCAAGACATGCGGTGAATGTCAGAGGGGACTAGCCGATAGGGGGCCATCCCACAAGCACATGTTGCAATACAACCATGGGAATGATGGAAGAAATGAGGGGACATACACAAGTTGTATGACCCTTCCATGTAACCAAGAGTGCGCATCGGAAAGGGGGGCATCCCCTAGAGGACCAACCTTAGAAATATGGGTAACCATGTGATGAGGAGTGTGCCAAGTGGAGGGCTTAAAGTTGTTGGACATAGGCGTAGGAATCTTAGCCCTAAACTAGGTCACATGCGCTCCACGTGACCACGATTTTTAGAACTTGGGGCTTAATAGGTGGACTAACCATCCTATAGTTTGGCCCACTGAGCGGGAATGTAGGCCATGTTTGCATGTCGGTTCCATGTTTTGGGTGCTCAAGCCATGTTTAGGCCTAATGAGAGGATGATTAGTTGTAGAATGGAGTAAAATGAAGAAACACTAATAAAATTCTTAGTTTTTGGCCAAATGAGGTGCAAAAAGAACAAAAATGGGGGAGTTTGACAGTGATGGATCCATTAGAGACATCATTTCTTTTATTTGAGATTTTTAAGTCATGTAAACACACGTTTGAGCATTTTTAATGAAAGCAACCCTACAATAGAAGCTAAAATAGGAGATGTAGCCCAAGAGAGGGGTGAACTCATTTATCATGCTTTGTTTTATGTGTTTGAAATAAGCTTATTTTTCTCTATTTAACTGTAAAATTCGGTTAAAATTTACTTGTTTATGTATTTAGTAAATTGATCCTTTACCCAAAACACATATAATTTAACTTGCAACTTGTTAAACATCTTCAAGTTTACACATACATATAATTTTTGAACAATAACTAGGAATATCTATTATACTAAAATACACTAAGTTAAATCTCAATTTTGATACCTGATTTACATAAGAAAGTTGAAGCTAGTGAACATGGTTAGAATGGAGTATGTGTCGACAATAATCTGCAAAATTTTGGCCTTGAATATTTTGCAAATAATTCTACATTATCAACAATATTCCATTTGTAAATTTTCCAATACAGAGAAAATAAAAACAAAATTTTAGAAAACATCAAAATTTTGTGTTAAGCCATGAGGAATTACTCCTCCACTTTGTTTCTGAGTCTCTCGTTTAACCAATAATGAAGAAAAACATACCCCATTTTTTGTTGTCACCAAAGTTCACCATAACCATGTGGTAGGACTCGTAGTTGTTTGATTGAGAAAATGGGGAAATTTATTCTTGGGTATAGACTGAAACAACTGATAAATATTCTTAAATATCTAACTTAACTTTGTATCTTAGGGGAGAGATCATAAATTTAAATGGTGGATTATATTCAAGCAATCACAAAAAACATTCACCTTCTGAATTATGAGATTCCTAATTTGCCTCAAACCTTGATATAAGGCATCGGCTTCAACAACATTGATAGAAGTGTGATCTAGACCTCAAGCTTACCTATGTTCTTCTTGATTCTTGACGAAAATAATTATGCCCTACTCCTACCATCCCTTAAATTTTAGAAACTATTAATACCTTGTACTTGTAATGTATTGACCATCAACTTTATTATAAGAGTAAGTATTTTTTTTTTTAATTAATATTTTACTATCTTATTTTTATTTTCATTAATTTTGGGAAAAATCTTTAAATATTATTTTTAAAAATAAAATTCGTAATTTTTTTAATAAAATATTATATTTTTTTAAACTCTCTTTCTCTTTTTTTGTTCAAATTTTTAAATATAAATCCTTTATTTGACATGTCATTTTAAGAAATAATCTCCTAAAATGTGTATTTCTTTAATTATATTCTATATTGAAAATATACATATTCTTTTGTGAAATGTTTAAAAAAATTGCTTGTAAGGGACAATTATTTGTTGCGTATTGAAGATAAAAAAAAAGGTGTCTAGAATCTCGTTTTACAATATATTTGAAAAATATGGCATCCTAAATTAATTAATGATACATAAATATATAAAAAATATTGACTTCAAAATATTGGCTATTTTTTGTTTCTTTTTTAGAATTGCAATAAACTTTCCCTATATGAGGTGAATAAGGAGGCATGTAAGGAAAGGATAGGTTGTAGGCAACTACACCTTTACAAAGCATTTGGAGATAATGTGGAAGTGAGCATGAGTTGGTTACTACTACAATACAATGAAGTTTAACGTTTTTTGTGTGTGGTAATCATGATTGGAATTATCATTAATTATGGCTATCAGCAAAGGCAATAAATAAAGTGTAAATAAATTGCTGCATCCAGTCTCATGCACTTACCACATTTTATGATTCCAACATAAGGATAGAGTATACTAGGAAATGCTCCAAAACTATCAGTGCATTAAAACACTTTCTTGTTTTTTTCCTATGATATTATAGAGGATATAATAGGTCCTCCCCACCCAATTCATCCTTCCCACCATTGGTAATCCACGAAGAATTGGAGGGGAATTAGGTTTTATAAGGTAAATTTTCAGAGCTTCAATAAATTCTGGGTTGCTAACATATTTAGTTTTACACTGTTGACGATAATAGTTACTCTACAAATGATCTAAATATTTAGTGGCTAAGAAATTTGAGAGCCTAGCATGCAGAAGAAGAAAAAGAAAATGGCCACCACACCTGGAGCTATTTCATCTGTAGCCGAGATCAATCGGATCCTCAAGCTTCCAGCCCTGGCCATGAAGTTAAACCAGATCAATGAAAACGAGAAGAAAGGGTTTGTGTGACTGGTTTCTCGCAACCTTAGCAATGAAGAAGTAAAGATTGAATGGGAAAAAGTGGTTTTGGTTTGCAAGAAGGGCAGCCCAAGAGACCTGACAAGCATAGGCCGAGTGGGTAGCAAGAATGGAGCATACACGAAGGGAAGGGCAAGGGTTTATGCAGATATCTGTTCTGCATCTGCACAGGCCCATGGTCACAGGAAATTCAACGTTTAGAAAGCTGGATGTAGCATCCTACATGCCACAGATTCTGCAGCCTATGTCACCATTAGATTCGAAGAGGAGTTAGCCTTCCCAACCTGTAGGCTCCGGTACTAGACTACCCCACCCCTGCTGGAGGACACACCCAGATCTAGAGCAAGCACTACATAAAACCTGAGTGCTCCTAAGGAAGACCATGAAACTGAAGACGGAGAGCAGATTGATGCAGCCCGTAAGGGAAAAGACTTTTATGTGTGCGACTCTAGGGTGCCAGAGCTGTACAATTTCTGGGGGATCCGACACCATACTCTAGATCTGGTGATTCCTAAAATCGCAGGGGCTTTGAAAAGGTTTCACACCTCTCAACAAGGAATTTCGGCCATGCATGGATCCAAAACAATCTCCATCACCATGGAAGGGTGTATTAACCCCAGATCTGCCATTGATCTAATAAATCTGGTGCTAAATAGACAGAACAACCCACACCAAGCCCAGATCTGGAGGCATACTCACACAAAGGTTCCCATCCACACTAGATCATAGTCCCAGATCGTAGATCTCATATGGGGACTCACATATGTCGGGATAGATTAGGATGCATAAGCTCTTGAAATTCCCGAGGAAAAACAAAGTACCCGCTTTATCAGATCTATGGAAGGGAACACAGTATGCATCAAGATAGGGAGTTGGGAGGAGATAAAAACACTTAAATAGAGGATACAAGAAAGGATATGTATCCCATCTTGTAAACAACTCCTAATCTACACAGGAAAAGTACTGTAGGATGAGCACAAACTAAGAAAATTACGACATAGGCAATGAATCAACCATATATATTAGAACAAGATTTCGCGGAGGATGCTCAGGTGGGAGCTCAAAAGGACCTATTTCCTTCAAGGATGTAGTAAAAGGGAAGATGGAATCTCAAGCACAAATAGAATAGCAAGCTACAATCCTGGGTGCATACATCGTCGAGCAGACAACCCAGAACCCTGCAATAACATTTTTTGTACTTGAGGTAAATGAAATACATGATGATTATTTATCTAAAGTAATGATATGCAGGTTTAATGGGTCTTGGCCCAAGCAGGAAGCCCTTCGTCAATGGATTTACTCCATATGGACAGAAAACTGCAATATCCACCTCTATTCAAAACGGTTTTTTATTGTCAAATTTGACAGAGTAAATGACAAGGAATATGCATTGAATGAGGGACCATGGTTCTAAGGTAATGTGGAATTTTTATGACATCTTGGTTCCCAGAATTCAACCCCAACACCATGGTGGTTTCCAAAATTCTCGTGTGGGTAAAGTTATACAACCTACCCCTACAATTTTGGCACTTCAAAGTTCTAGCAGGCATTAGCAATGCTTTGGGGACATTCTTAAAAGTAGACAATGAGGGCCTCTCCAAGGAGATCTATACATTTGCTAGGATCTCTGTGGAGGTAGATCTCAGTCAGGAATTACCATACCACATCATCTTACTCCAAAACAAAAAGTAATGGGCTCAGCCACTTGATTATGAAAACACTACCTTCGGATCCTACATATGTCATCAAACTGGTCATCTACAAAGTGCGTGCCCACAAAACAAAAAATAAAGGAAAAGAAGACAGACACCAAAGCCGAAAGGATGGCAGTTTTCAGTCACACGGATAGATGACATAGAAGAGGAAAAAACACAATAACTACCAATATATTCCAAGAAGCATAATATCCAGGAAATAATTGAGAACTCAATGAAAAAAGGATTCTACACAGTCCACAGAATGATGAAAATCAGATTGGGACTGCATTAGTGCCATAGACAACCAATACACAACAGCAAAGTGAGAAACTTATCCTAGGACAAGAAATTGGAGGAAGCAAGCAAGTACACTCTACAGAAAGCTCAGATTCTGAATAAGAAATTATGGTAATCACAAATGAAGCACAAATGTCTATCGTAACAGCCACGCCCAACAATGAAGGTTGGCGGAAAGTGGAAAAAAAGAAAGGTAGGAAAGCATAGATAGACAGTAAATTATTTTAGATCCTGGTCCATCAAGACAAGTTTTGATAAAGCATATGTTGTTTTCAGCATCTACAACATGTAATTTTACTCTATATGAAAGAAATTATGATTTTTCCATGGGAAAAAAAATAGTTACTCTACAAACAACGTCAACACCATTTTGGGCATCTCTAGACAAGACACCTCTCCTTTCCTATCTCATAAAATTCTATATACTAAAAGTACTCAATTATTCTTGTTCATCATCTCATTTCAATCCTAGAGAGTATGTGTTTGGCAAGCTCAGTGGAGAGGCTCTTTGTAGACATAGTTCTGGTCTTTCTTGTCCTATGCTTTGTTTAGACTATCTTCATTTTTTTCATGCTAGGATAGTAAAAGAATATACGTCTTCTTCTCTTTCAGTATTCTATCCCTTACATTTTATCTTGTCAATATCATACAACTCTTCCCACATTTCTCTCTCTTATTCTTTCTCCCCTACTCCTCACCATGTGACACAAAAGAGCTAAATCTCATAGAGATGTAGTGGATTGTGACTATTCTAGAGGATCTTAATCTCATATTAGCATCCATTACTTAACAAGACATTATTGTTAATCGAATATGCTATTGGTTCTATAGGAATTCAAGATATGGAACAATAGGTCTTTGAGGATAGAGACAATATCTCGAACTGAAATGTTATTGATGTAGTTTCAAAAGGGTACTAGGCAAAGGCAATGCACGAGCTTGGAAAAATAAACACTAACACACCATTAAATTTATTGGCACACAAAGAAACTCCTAGGAAAGGGACTATTTGAGCTTAATGACAGTAAGGACGAGTTACTCCTTTACATGGAGGAGATTCAACTACACTATCATGATATGAAAGAAAGGATATAACACATGGAGAACTCCATTATTTAGTGTTGGGACCCACATCGCCTATGAAATCCTGAACAAGTAGCCTCTACAAATATACCTTTGTGATACTATGGGAATAAATGCATCTATTAATAATATTTCATTTTATGCTCCCTTTTAGTATCATGTTTGTATAGATTTCACCTTCACTGTACTTTGTTGATAAGCATCACTTTTGTATAGTTTTCAAATCTTTTGTTAAGGAAACTAAGTTAGTTTTGATATTTTTTATCAAAATTCTCTAGTTCTATCTTTAGTATGGTTTCTACACTAGTAGGACAAGGAAAATCGAGAATTGGAATTGCTACTAGCAATTTAAATTATTCATATGTTAGAATGAAGATTTTAAGATAACAAAAAAAAAGTGAAAATTTTGAAAAGTTCATTACAATAAAACATTGGAAAAAAATAGAAAATAAAAATAAAACCTGAGAAATAGTTAGAAAAAATAACACTTGAAGAAAATACCAAGAAGAAAAATTAGAAAATATAAAAAATGGTTCAAAAGTTGAAATTTGAAAAAAAAAATCATACTTTGTAGATAAGAAGATTTAAATTGTCAATATCATGTCACCCTCAACCCCCCCAATTGGCCCAACAAAAAATGGTGATGTTGCATCACCACTCTCCAAAATGAGCATGAAAATCATTATTTGATTATCTCTAAAAAATAAGAACTAGATCAACTTCTCATTAAGTTGGTAACCTTGTTAGTTGGTATGGATTATGTTTTAGGAAATAGAATTATAGAGAGTAGTCGGTATATTCTAATGCCATCATTGAAAAAAATCTCATTTAAGTTGAAACTACCCTGATTATGTAGTTAGTTGCTAAGAAGAAATCTAAATAAACACTCGAAAAATAGATTGATAGAAGTTGGGTAAAATGTTGGGTATTCTTCAAGTTATATTATGATGGAAATAGAATACATTACATTTGTATCCAATTTAATCATAGAGTTTGATGAAATCGGGGAAGATAAGTGGTTGTAGGAAAGATCTATCGTCATGTTGATCTTCTCCGAGCAATGACTTGATCCTTTCAAACATAAACAAACCTAGTAAAAATATTGGTTAAATCACCTTATCTTCCCTTGGAGTTATGAATGAATAGGTATTTAAGGACAATGGGAATAGCCTAGGAAAGTTCACTATTATGGATGCCACAAATAGAAGATTTATATTTCTCCTTAACTATAATGAAATATTTATGTGTGTAAATAGACATAAGAGGTGGCCTTGCATCATATATTATATACTTTGTTACAAATAGCATGTATTTTTGGTCGATCCTCAATTATATAAAAACCCCATTTATAGGTATTGGCATGTAGATCATGTGGACAATTGAAAAATGATTTCCCTAATAGTGGAGAAGATTACATAATTTATGCCATGGACCTAATGCTCAACCACTCTAGGGATGGATGCCAAATTATTTTGAATTTCATCCACTTTACATACAAACTATTAGTCGTTACAACCAAGGAGGGGTTCCCTACTTCCCCTCTAAAATATAAAAAGGATAAAATTGGTGTTGTAGAAGAAAGTATATTATGCAATGAAATATACATGGATAGAAATAAGATATATTATAAAACAAAAGAAACAAACGTAATATACTTAGTCTTGTATATATCAACATTCCATAAATACATAGGGAAATAAGTAATTAAGAACACAGACTCCTACTAATATACATTCAAGAGAGATGAATTGATTATATATAGGGTACAACTAGAAGGAATTTACCATGAAGATGTCTTTCCATGATTCCTTCTTAGGGAGTTTACACATCAAGGTTTAGTAATTAAGAGGATAGTTCAATAGTAACAAGATGACACACATAGTTTATATATATATAGGAATGAAAGGATAGACCCTCTCATTTAGTTGAGGCCGTAGAGTGTAGTATTCCATCACATAATGATGATCACTCTATTCTGAGGATAAAGAAGAGATATCTATTAAGATCCGCAAAATAATAAGATGTTAAAACTTATCCTTCAACCTATTCTCCTCTACATTGATTACCTTATCCATTATCTATACCAAGGCCCTATAATAAATCCATTAGGATTATCTTTTATATAAATAAAAAATTACTCTTTTATACTTGACCCATCCAACACTACTATAATAGTCACCAACACCATTATCCTTTCACATATCCTCCACTTGGTTTTCATCATGCATTCACTTTTCTAATCCACCCTTCCTTTTTCTTATGCATGGGTACCTTTCTTTCCATCACATCAAGGGAAATAATAATAGGGTGGAAAAAAAAACAAATGAGGAAGGATTCTCTTCCTTCTATCATACTTCTCAAAATGAAAAAACATATTGCAACATATTGCAATGGAAATAAGTTACTTGTCCCATAGAAAACATAAATCCAATGATCTTCCTACTATTAGAGAGGGAAATAATGTTTCCAAAAAGAGAAAAATAAGTGTCAATTCCATAAAAGAAGAAATTAAGCGGGTGGTTTCCCTTACCCTTCCTTTGCAGAATGCCTTCTATATCCTTAGTAAAGAAGCTTATTTTACATATTTTATTAACTACCTTAATTTCCGTCACTTTCAATTGATAGCTTACAATTCAATGACAATTAGTTCAAGGGACTCAACCTCGAAGAGAGGAAGTTAAGCTCTACGAATTTTGGGATAACTTTCCTAAGGATTACATGGCCCAGTGTCCAGTGTTTATGGGATTTAACTATGTACAAAGAACACATAAGAACATGGAAATTCCCCAAAGAACCATCCTATAAACTATAAAATAAGGGAATTATAATTCAACAAATATATTTAGTCCATATTCATTAAAACACAATTCAAAAATTAAGCCACAAAGAAGAAGATGAGAGAAAATTATAAACAAAAGTTGTAATTCCACAAATAAGATTAGCCTAGGTCTACGTAATGACAATCTACAAATTCAAGTTAATTATAGATGGAAAATAAATATATATTTTGAAAATAAGTATATAATAATAAAATAAGGAAATAAGAACTAATATAAGATGTGAAGGAACATGTTCCTATACTGAATAAGCTCAATAGAACATGGATCTCTATCACACAACTAAATTGGATTCACCATTTAAAATAGTCCTTATGTGGAGTGCAAGGAGAAATGTTAATTAAAAGAAAAGATAGATATATTTTATACCCCATTGTAAAGGTCAATATCCAAAAAATACTCCAATGAGAATACAAATATCTTAATCAAAATAGTCAATCTAGGATTAAAAACAAATACAAAACTAATATAAATTGTAAAAGAAAAGAAAACTATTCTTAGAATTATCTAAGAGATAGAAACAATTCCTTTACAAAAAAATGGCTCGGAAATTGGCTTATTGGTATTAACCTTGAAACATAAATACTTCTTCTAGTAGGATTATGTTCCCTTGATTAGAAAATTTCCTAACCACTAGACCTTCAGACATACCCACACATACATACATACATATCTATATATATATATATATATATATATATATATATATATATTTCAAAATACTGCCATCACCCACCCCATTTTTAAGAATTTGTGTGAGGGGGGGCTGATTATGAAACTAAACTTGTTTATCATACATGACATCTAATTATCAAGAACATTTAATTGGATAAAAGAATCTAGGTAGTCATGTTTCCCATTTTCTCCACATGGTGTCCTTAGCTCTTTTCGATCAATTACGTTTGTTACTTGTGATGAAGGTGTAGATGATATGTCACCGAGTGATATTTCATCACATGCCAAGTGGTGATATTTAACCTTTGGTCTCGGACCTTGTTGAAGTATATCCATTATTAAAATTACCTATTATAAATCTTTGACAACTCATTTTTTTGTCATGAGTTTGGTCACCATCTTGACCAAAATCACTCTATTTTTTCTCTTATTTGCACTATCACTCTATATTTCTTGTTCTATGTCACCCTATCCTCTTTAACAAAATAAGAAATAATTATTGGGTCCAAAATAAATATATAGTTCATTAAAGGTTTGTACAATGAAAGTGATGAAATATAAGCAAGAGATACTCAATTAAGGCATCCCACATGAGATCAAAGATAGGTTAGGTGGAGTTCATGTCATTAAATTCATAGACGCTAAAGGATAACATCACTATCATGTCATGGGTAAAATGTTCTGGGATTGTAGAATTAGGACTAAGAATGGGATCAAAAGCCACTTTACACATTTAAAGGCTCATAATGTTGAGCGTAAATTGTATGCATGGTCAATAAGGAGGTTGGATATGATTCAATGGAGAGAGTTGATACGAAACATGAGTTGAAGACATTGAACATGGAAGGTGTTTAGTATTGTATTTTTATCAATTTCAAAGATAGGTGGGGGACCAAGAATGTAAATGTTAGTGGGAGGCAAAGATGGATGCGTAACTAAAGGTTAGGGAGTAATATAGCATTGTTATATAATTGACTAAGGATTATCATAAAAAAAGGGTGAGACTGTTTCAATTTTTTTTTCATCGATGGAAATGAAAAATAAGGAATATATATGTCAAATATAAATATTTCAACATGAAGCGTTTTATATGTAATGTTTTCATGCCCAATATTTTCTAGATTCCTAATTTCGATACCCTATATTTGAATGCATCTTTACTCTAAGTGTCTAGCTCAAATGGGAGAATATGTGTATGTGTGAATATATTATATTGAGACATTTCCAATGATATATGGAACTCCCCCTATCTCATTGGGAACGAGCATATATGAAATGTTCTTAGGTGGTCTAGTTATAAAGTACAGGTTGGCATAACTAGTCTTACAAGTTAACCCCATAAGTGAACATATATAATCATTATAAATAGAAGATATATGACTGAATTTGATTACCATACAAGTAAGAAGATGTCTAAGGTGCACAATCAAATATGGGAAATACTCTTTGGGTTTGAAAGGTGGAGAAAAAATGTTATTTATAAAGTGAATGAGTGATCCTCAGATTTTCTCTATAACTTTTCTTATAGAAGTTTTTAGAACATGAAACATGGATGAGATGGGGGTGATAATTTTTAATATGTGTTCTTAGGAGGTTACGATTCCTGAATGCCCTTGAAATATGCTTAAAACATGTTAGCTTTGCATTTTAACTATAAATTTTCTTCTAGGTGTTTTAGACTATGAAACTTGCATGAGATGGAGATGAAATATTTGTATACCTATATAAATTTCAAACTTTTGTTCACTATAATTTGAGGGAAATTCCCTCAGGAAGTTAAGGTTCCTAAATGCTACTGAAATATTGTTGAAACAAGTTAGCTTGGAATTGTTTCTACAAGTATTTCTTGAGATGTTTACAGCTGTGAAATGTAGATGAGATAATTGAAGATATCTACGTAGCTATAGTATAACGTTCATACTTAAATTCTCTATATTTTTGAAGATATTCCTTGAGTAAATTAGGTGTCTTGAATTCTCCTGAAGTTCACTTAAAATAGGTTAAATTGGAATTTTCGTTTCACCTTTAATTTTGAGATGTTTTCAACAGAGTAAACTTGATGAAATAAAGAAGAGTTCTGTAGGTACATGTGATAGACATTTCATACTAATTTTTTATATAATTTTGGAGATATGCCCTATGAAAGTTAGGGTCACTAAATAGTCTCAAGATCAACTTCAAATAGGTTAGTTTGGAATTTTTGTTGTAACTTATTTTCTAGGAATTTTTTTGGACTAAGAATCTTCTAGATTTCTAAGGAGATATATAGAAGTGACTCAACTAAAAATTTCGTAATGATATGGGTAAAATTTGATACATAATATGTTGTACAAGTTTGTTCCTAGGTAGCAACCAGACTTAGCAAAATAGATTAATTCCTACCAATTTTATGTATATTAAGGGGGTTTGGTGTCTCTGATATGTTGGTGCATACAATTTTTTCTTTAGTAGGTTGGTTCTTACAATGATTTGTTATAAATAAGTTTTCATTTATATATTTTGTTCCATAAGTGAAATTGCAGGGTTATGATTCATGAGTATTTAAATTACTAAAAAATTGTATTATATTTATTCATCCCCCACCTTGCTCGCAGTATAAGAATGAATCCATCAATTTTTATCGATTTAGATTTCTTCAAAAGTAGTCCAAACACTAAAATGAAGATCTTTGAGGGACCACAGAAAGTTTGGATGGTTATTTCACAAGAAAAAAATTGTTATCTGATGCAACAAATTATTCCTTATGGAAGGTAATGATGATTTATCTAATGTATCTTTGTTTGAAAATTTGGAAATTCACAGTGGATGGTTAGAAGCCTTGAACAATTGTTGAACCTAATCAATATGTAACATAGGCTTCTGTAAATAGTGAAAAATCCATAGATGTCATCTTTTGTGGCATATCAGACTCAAGGTTTATCAAAGTAATGCATTGTGGATCTCCAAAGGAGATTTGGGACAAACTTCGAAACATTTATGAAGGAGACTACAAGGTGAAGAGGGGAAAACTTAAAAACTAAAGAAGAAAGTTGAAGAGTTTGAAGATGAATGATGAAAAATATATTTCAACATACTCCATTAATTTGGATGAGATTTTCTGTACTACCAAATGACTTTGTAAATAATTTAAGGAATCAATGATTTTATAGAAGGTGTTGATATCTCTCCCATTAATATTTGATGCAAAAGTATCAATGATTGAATAAATGAAGGATAAGAAAATATCAATAGGGGAATTGTGAGGTCAAAAATGGATTTCAATACAACACATTTACTAAAAAAATCAAATTTAAGAAAAACAATAGGATTCAAGATGATGTCATCCCTAGGGGAAAGTATTTTTGGAGGGAAAAGAGGAAAACAAGTTTTTATAATCATGCTTTTTACTTATCTCCTTGTATCATTAATTAATATTCAAGTGTGTATACTCGTTGGATGCATAATAAGATTTTCCATCCAATGCATCTACACTATGCATACTTTTTAAGTTGATTCACACTGAGAAAAATTGGAAAAGCATGATATAATATGTTTGAAACACATGTTCATGTATTTTGAATTTTTTTAGTGTGGATCCACTCAAAAGTATGCAATGTGGGTACATGTTGCATGTCAAAATCTAATTCCACATCCAACGAGTGTACACTAGAAATTTCAGTAAACCTACGAGGATATAGGAAAAAAATACAATAAAAAGATAGTTTTATCTCTTTCCCTTAAAAAAATCATAACTATTATTTTATTATTATTACCATTATTTTATTATTTTCCTTGTGATTCCCATTTCACACATCAAAATTTTCCTCATGGAAGGTGAACAAAGTTTGTATTATTTAACACTATATAATTCGGTTACTATGGAACATATTTTTAATAAAGTAGAAAAGATGCAATGGAAAGAAAATGTTAACACAAACATTTTTCCCTAGAACCCAAAAAACTAGGAATGATAGACTGATTTGTATGTATAGTTTTCCTTACAAAACTATAAAACTATATATAATCTCGCAATCCATAATCTTCACATCCATAATCTCACAATATATTTACCATGGATTAGGATAAAATCATAGTTCCTGAAGGTGAAAACACTAAAAGGATGAATGTGAAAACCATGGGCTCAAAATTTTCAAAAGAAAATGCAAAACACTTCCCATTTTTTCTTTTTGGGAACTACCCTTGTACCCTCACATGGGTTTCTATGCTCGGTGACACACACAATGTGTACGGATAACCATGAAACAATATAATACATAAACAATATTCACCTATATTTTTTATGTTTGGACTTAGAGAATCATAGCCATACATGCTCAATAATATATATAAATAATTCCCATTGTTTCTCTACACCAAGACAACTTCTCTATGCTCACATATTTTGTTATTGAATCTACCACATTCCTCAAAATAGACACCTTAGCTAGAAATAGGATCTTTTATCAATCATCTCTCTCACAAAGTGAGACTGAACATAAATATTCTTTCTCTTAGAATGATACATTAGATTATTTACTCAGAAGATTGTAGTCTAATTGTGAAAATATATCCTCACAATGCATTGTACCATCCCAATAGCTAAAGACAGTCTATGTAACCATAGTTATTCCCTTATGGGATAAGTGGCTACCACATTTTCAACTTCTATAGTTGAGAGCGCCACTGTATATTGTCTCTTCCTCATCCAACTAATTTCTCCTCCAATAAGGTTAAAGACATGTACCCACTTTTAGAGATTTTACAATCTGGATCTCTAGCCCAGTCTATATCTATAAATCCATATATGTCCAACAAAGTTTCCAATATTGGTCTTTCTCGGTAGAACAATTGATATCCATTAGTGCCACATAAATAGCTAGAAACCCTCTTTATTTTTGTGCAATGATCCTCCATTCGATTTGAGATATATCCAGTCAAAGCTCCCATTGTATGTGCAATGTCCAATGTATTATATAACATTGCATACATTAAAATTCCAAATGCATTAGCATGTGGAACATGGGACATGACCTCTTCCTCTTCTTATGTCTTGGGACATTGATCGAAAATTAGTTTTATACATGCAAGAATAATGACCTCTACTTGTTTACATTCTGATATATTAAACCTTTGCAAGACTATCTCAACATATTTACTCTTATTTAACCAAAGTTTCATGTTTTGCCAATCTATTTTAATTTCCATGTCAAAAATAAATGCGTAGCACCAACATTCTTCATGTTAAATTTATATGTAAACTCATTCTTTTCTTCCTAGATGATTATAAAAATATCATCCACATGCAACACCAAATATATAACATTATCACCAAGTAATTTGAAATGTATATAGTGATCCACTCTACTCCTTATGGCACAAACTCCCAACATATAAGTATAAAATTTTGGACTCAAAATCCTTGGTGATTTCTCTAACACATATAGGGACTTATTCTTCATACATATGAGCTCATTCTTTCCTTAAAATGAAAAACCTTCTAGCTACTTCATGAATATTTCTTTCTCCAAATCCCCATGTAGGAATATCATTTTCTCATCCATTTGTTGTACTTCAAAATCCCTTCTCCCAATTATGTCCCAGTATTTGATGCCACAACATGTTCTTTTCTCTAGAGAATATAGGAGGGTTCCCATTTTCTATTCCACTCTCAAGAACACCAAATCTATTGTACTCATCACTAATAAATCATCCCAACAATTCTTATAGAGTTCTAATCCAAACACCCTTCACTAATAACATTTCTCCTTGAACCATCTTGTAGGCATTATTTTCAAACACTATTTTTTGACCTATATCACTAATCTTGCATACATAAATCAAACTTCTTACACTAATATATATGGGAAAAAATATGGCGTGGTACCCTAACAATTTGGTCAGAGTGTCTGATTTTACTTACCCTTTATCTTTATTTATTTTTAAATCGATGACTTTCATTAAACATTTGAAGAAAACATTTATCATTGGATATCCAATAATATGTTAGTCAGATATCTGATGATAATTGAGTTCATCATATATCACAAAAATAATCAAATTTTCTCAGATATTCGACATTTGACCAAGTCAATTATCTATCTATCAGAATATCAATGTTTGAATTTTTTTTTGTTTACAATTTTACTCGTAATAATAATAGTTATTTTCCCTCTCCAAGTTAAAAGTCTATCTTCCTAATTTAAAGATATGAATTAAATTATTAAAAATAATTACGTTGATTTGATAATTTAATCAAAGTTTTAATAATCTAGAGTTTTAAAATGTGAAAATATTTATTATAAATTTATTTGAAACAATCCAAAATCAATAAAACATAATTCTACATTACATAAAATAAAATTTAAATAATAAGACAAATTTTTATTACAAATTTATACAGAAAATACCCATTTATCTCTTGACGAATTTACTCCCAAGCACCTATCAAAGAATATCACTCTAAAAGTAGTCGAGTCAATATACCCATTCCATGAGAGTCAAAAACATTTCAAGAAGATAAATACATCATATTAATATTAATCAGTTAGTTTCAATGTAAAGCAAATCCATGTGGTTATACCATGCCAATACATTGACTTGCGAATAAAAGTTGTGTTGATAACATGCAGGTCACAACTCTCAAGTAGGCATCTCAAAACCTCTCAGGAATATCATACATTGTTATAATTATTAATAGTGAATAATATAACGGAGGAAATGTCAAAGAGAAGTAGAAGGAAGAGGGATTGAGATATGAGGTATCCTCAGGCAGTAGCATGCTTGATTCCTCTACCTCCCTATAGATATTATAAGCAAGTTGGCTCTCCTCTTTGACAATGATTCGATGAAATATTGCATGAATTCATAGGACACACTCTTGCCATGGAAAAATGACCCTAATCTCATGATAAACTAATATGATTTCATGCATTTTTCTTCAAGACCTCACGAATCTTAGGAGAAATAAGTGTGCCCTGCCCTAATTCCATTTTTTCCAATGTTACCTAGGAGGAACTTCATCGAGAGTACTACAAATATCTCCCAAGCATTCACATTAATAAAGGTATGGTTTATTTTATCTTTTTTATAATACAACTCATCCCATCTCCAATACCATATATAGGTTCTGATTTATGTTTATTGATCATAACTTAGAAGGGTATGCATATGCACATTCCATGTGAAACTTTGCACCCTTTGTAGGGTTTAGAGATTGGGAATAGAAGGTTATAATGGGTTATATTTATTTTAAGAACCATTAAAATGGTTTTACCAATATGTAATTTTGATATTGAATTTTTGATGAGAACCATTTCTTGCACTAGATAATAACAACAAATAAAATTTTTCCAAACTTGTAATTTCTCTTTATGTCCTTATGGTGTAATCACATATTTACTATAGTTAGGGATTTATTAGCTATTTTTTAAATATTTTTAAATGTCATTTTCCTCTTCAATGATAAAACTTTCCTTATTCTAGAATTTTCAAAGTTGCACTCTACTTTTTAGGTATCTCACATCACTATGGAATGAATTTGTTGTGTTGTTGTATTTTTCTTTCCAATTGAGTGGTCCAAATTGACTTAAATTCCGATTTAACCAAGATATTTTGCTTCTATGATGTAGTTAGAATTGAATTTTATAAGAGCATAAATGAATATATATGCATGCTTAATAAAATGGAAACATAAGGATGATCAACAATCATAAATAAGAGACATTGATAATGGAGTTCAAGATGGTGTCAAGATGGTGTTGCCCACTTCATTCAATGCTGGAAATGGTGAATATGTACATGGGTTATGTTTTCTATCATACAAGGACATGTGCCCTCTACATGAGTGGCAAAGACTCTCTGCGAGACGTTACGCCACATGAACTATTACTCACAATAGACCTCCTATCAACATGACATAATCTTACACATGGTGAAAATGAGTATCCCAGCATCATGGCATCAAAGGATCTAAACCAAAACACCCATGGTGATAATGATTACCCCACCATCATGGAAACAAAGGGATCTTGATCAAAACATACATAACAATCCATGATGAATACATCTCACTTGAAATATACCCAAATATTCTGCATCATACATCAAGCAGGAATGAAAACAACATAGTACATCTCATAGAAAATGATCAAAGAAATACATGATAAAAACACTTCATATACCTCAACTCTGATGTTGTTTGAAGAATAGAATACTCAGGTATTGGATTTGAATGCACCATCGAAATAGTGGAGTCGAATGGTACAAAAAAGACTGTCCGCACTATGAAATGTGACACTGCCACTCCAATCTGGAAAATGGCTGAAAAATAGGAGGATCAACCACAAAAATTGACTGCACCTCTAAATTTCTGTTGTCGAGAGGTGTAAAATCAACTATCAATTCATCGAATTTTGACACCAACAAAATCTAGCCCTATAGGAATCTTTTAGATTCCGCCATGTGTTAAGGGATAAAGTCCCCTGGGGCTTTGGGTCAGAACCCTAGCAGAGAAAAAGTAATCTACAGCAAGAAACAAGAACATAACTCAGGCAAAATGCTTAAATGAACAAACTATGCGAGGATGTACATACCCGGGGGTCCTTTGTTCAGGTAGTTCCAGCTAGGGTCCAAACCCTCTACAACTCCTCATGATCTTTGAAACTGTAAAACAACCAATTCAAAGATACACAACAGCATATAGATAAAGTATTATAGTGAAATCAACTTTATAACATATAAGTAGATGGTTAGTTATACATTGAAATAGTCATTCATATATAAACCATAACAATAACATGAGATGCATGAACAACATTGATATCAGGAACAAGACAATGTTTCATTGTATTTCAGATAACTATAATAAAATATGGGAAGAGTTCACCTTATTCTTCCTCTTCTGGCTCCAAGCGGAACCGTCCTCTAGGTCTATCCAGTCCCAGTCTTCAACAGGCTCCTTCCACAACCAATACCATGATATCTCCAAGAATATGAGAGAACATCAAAACTCAAGGAAACAAGGGTTTTCTGAACTTGGGGAAGTGCTTGAAGCATAGGGATTCTTTAGACTTGATCAAGGGATAATCTCAGTATAGTAATTTTATCATTTCTCTCCTCCTTAAGGCCTTCCCCTTGAAGTCATTTTATACTTCTCCCAAAGTGTTTTTTATTTGGGAAACAGTTGGGCCACGGGCACTAATAGGTAATCAACAAGTAAAACTTGTGATCTCTGCCCATAATTAAGGATTTTTTTTAAAGTGTTTTAAGACATATACGGGGGTTGGGTTTATACTAACCCGCGTGTACACGTGTTTAATATAGGGCAAAGTCGTGTACAGGGAGTAAAACATTGTTTTTTAAATATTTTGACCAAGTCTGGAAGGAGGGGTTGCCTTAGGCCATAAACCAAGCGTCACAAATACTAGGGTGATATTTGGAGCTATAACAGATGCCCCCTAACATATGAGGTCAGAAGGGGAACATGATGGCGGAAATGTATTAAGTATATGGAAAGGAAACTTGTTAAAAACTAAGAAGGACTTCACCAGATTTCAGCCTACCAAGCCAACAAAAGAAGATTAGAAAGAAACAACTGTCTGAGGTAGGCATACCCATGCTCAGAGAAAGTAAAGCATGTCTGCATATCAAGTACAAGTGGATCCACTATGTATACAAGTATAAGGAATTGAAAGTACATAATGGATCATCTAATCATGATTGAACAAGTACATGTCTAAATATCACATATAAGAAGATGGCTAATGATGCTGAAAGATGAAGTTGATCACTGATGTCAAAAATGATCCCAATAGTACCAAATGAACATGATGGAATAATATGATACTACATCGCAACTCGGATGCCAACATATAGGATTTCGTTGTGAAGGACTGCAACATATAAGGTGGAATGGTGTTAACTAGTAGCAACAAGAGCAACTGACAAGTGAACCAAAGAATGTTGATGCAACCCAAGGTCTTCACCGACCACCATGGTACATTTCTACACAATGGTAATAAATGATTTGGAGTCAACCATGTGAGAAATCATTTGATTACTGGTCATTGATGTATACCATTAACAAATGTGAGACTACTCATCGATAATGATAATGAGAGTCAAGGTACCCAGCACAATCTAACAAGTGTGAATTGATGAGCTGAATTTGAACACTTGTAAGAATATATCAATCAGGAGACAATGATGGTTTCCCACTGTCGATAGTGAAGGGTTTGCCACTGATGACTGCAAACCCCAAGGTATTGCGAAATGGACTCTAGACCTTTTCCCCAGAGTAATGAGTCGTAGTCGATAGGGAAAGATCCACTAGAACGAAGGCATTAAGGCATCCTTCATCAATCTAGTGTGAGTGTAACCCATAGGCCAATAATGTGGAAGGAATCAGATGAGAAAAAACATGCAGTAACCCAATCGAAGCATGTTTTCGGCATACACAAGATGTAGCTAGCGCACGATAGAAACCCTATGAACCAACCAATAATGAAAGCTGACACAGAGGTGAGGAATCCACCAATAGGGTCAAATGGAAACCAAGTCACTGCATGAATCCCAATGTGTGATAATGAAGGCTGATGTTAAACACAAGGGAAACCTCTCAGTCAAAGATCCATGATACTGATTGATTCTGAGCACAAGGTGACCTATCAATAATGAAAATAGGACTAGGGTGTGGCTCTAGGTCTATCCTCAGAGCAATATGTTGTCATCAATAAGGACAAGACCCGCCAGCAAGAAATCAATGGAGACCTTCTCAAACTGGCACGAATAAAGGACTAATATAACTGATGTAATGATAGACAAGATACCAACAACCATTGATGGTCGACTGAAAAATAGGTCAAGGGACACCGCAAAGAGGCCGACTCAGGCTTACTTCCCATGAACAAAAGCATGACTCAATGATGACCATGTGGCAGCATATGATGACTCTGTATAAGCTCATCACGCTGGAGATATGAACGAACTCTCCAGGTGATTTGAAGAGATAACCAATCAGAGGAGCACGGATTCAATAACAAGGTTAAGTCGTACCTAAGTCAAGCTAAATCCCACCCAAATGGAGGAGATACTTTGTTCGAGTGCTTTGTTCAAGGGCGACACAACTAACTCTAGCTGCCAATAATAAATGGAAATGTTTTCCTGTTCCCGCTCTTTTTTGGAATATCTAACTTTTTTTGTCTTTTTCTTTAAGATGGAAAAAGAATAAAAGAATGCTATAGTATAGTGGAAAGAATGAGTGTCAGTGAAAGAGATGATCTAGTTCCTAGGATGGGAACATTCCTATGCTCAATGCAGGGAAGCGAAGCTGGTTAAGGACACTTAAAGGGATGTTCCTTCCATGGTCTGATGGTGTGTCAAGTTGGAGAAGCTAAGGGATTGCAAGTTTGCTTTTGTAGACATCATGGTGAAAAAGTGGCTTAAAGACGAGTCCAAGTGAAACCAGCTTAAGGCCAAAGGGTGCAAGTAGTCAATATGCAATGTAGTAGTACAACTCAACACAAAGGGGCCTCTAGGGTATAAGGCGAGAATGAAGTGAAGAAGCAAAGAGGAATGAGTCTTCAACACACAAGTCATGGCGGGATTAGAGAGGACTCCTGAGCCTACTCAATGAAGTAGCATGGGAAACCAATGTTAGTGAGGTGCTAACTACGATGCCCATGTAAAGGATGGCTCTATCATCGTGTCATGAAATCAACGAGTGAAGATGGTTTATGAACCATAGCACGATGGGATCGACCATATGGCAGATGTATAGACAAATGGAGGCTAGTATGCAAAATGCAAAGGAAAAATGGCTTCCCTAACCTATATGTCAGTGAGTAAATGATACATGCCATGATAGGTCAGCAGTCATGGAATCGACGTGAAATTTCTAAAAAAGCATCCAAAATGTCCTGGAAAACAACCTATTCCCAACAATCCAAGCTCACAAGTAAAAGGGTTCATGAGACGAAAAACCATGTTTTGAAAAAATTTGACATTTTCAAAGCTAATAAAATGAATTTTTGACTCACCATTGTTACCATTTGTGTTGAGAGAAAAAGTTGTGGAGAAAAAGAAGTAAACTTTCCCCACAAAGAATTTGACCGTTCAAATTGACTCAAAATCATCAGGTAACCCCCAAATCTAGCTTGCATTCATTTGTGGTTGTTTTTAGAAATTTTAATTGAGGTTTTACCATTGCAAATTATGTTAAAAATTTCAATGTGGTGTATACGTGGGTTTCTTGTGAGAAACCCGTGTATACGCAGGCCCTACACATGACTGTGTATGAAATGGACCTGCATATACACAGTTTGAAATTAAAACAAAAAACTAACAGTTAAACCTTGATTTTCTTTCAGGATGACGATCACTTGGAGGGAAAGGGAGCATGCTACTATTGATGATGAGGTTATGAATGATCAATAGTCCTTAGATGGCTTGAGGGGATGCGGTTTATTAAAAATTTTCAAAATGTCAAATATGAAGGCAAACACCCGCTTGCTTGGAATGTTGATCCACTACTGGAGTATTCAAGATGATGCTTTTATGATTGATCAAATACCTTTGAGGATAGTTGTAGAAGATGTTTACTTTATCACTGGTCTCTCCCGAAGAGGAGAAGTGGTACATTCGACTGGTTGAACATGTAGTCTTACAGTGGAAGATTACATGCATATATACTGTCTGGGGCATCCGGAGAAGATTGGAAGCCAGATTACAATCAAACATGTAGAGAGTTTGTCCCTGAGGATCTTACTGTTCACCATAGCTAGGGTAAACGGATCATCCTCATTACACCAAGTGCCACGACTGTCCATGAGCTTGGCCATGGAGTGTCTCACTACAGTGCTTGATTGGTGTACACCTCTTGTCACTAACATGAAGAGCTAGTTGTCCTCCATTCGGAAAGGACAGACCAAAAATTTTGGATACAGGACCATTTTATGCTCCTTCTTATTCAAGATGGTTCCAAGGTTACGTCCTAGAGTATCAGTCCCTGTCAATAGCCCCCGAGATGCTCAAATGGGTAGGTAGGCCGATCTGATGAAATGCCTTGGAAGCGGAGATGTACTGATGATCGCTTTTGATGATGATTTCTTCTCCATGTGGGAGAATAAAATCATCACTGTGGATGACTATCCCTATGCTGGCATGGACTTCAGGGGAGATCTGGATTTGGTGCTGCCACTAGAAGTAACATGGGGAGAGATATGTAATCATTTTTAAAGTTTTATCACTTTTTTTTTTCAAATATGAAAATGAACTTAAAGATATTTTTGATGGGATTAAAATATTGATTTAATGATCATGTTCCAGATGTGGGTCTAGTGTGACCAGATGGATTTCCGCGACATAGGCGTCGCAGAAGATGTGCCGAAAAGGCAGTTGTAGAGACTAAGAGAGTCTTATACGTAGTTTAGTGAAACTTGGTGACATTGACTCACCGAGTATCGATGGAGGCCATAGAATATCTACCAGAGGATATGCAGTGGTGCGTTGTAGGAGTGCCACGCAACTAGGTTTGCCTTTTTTGGCATGTGGCCAAAGTAGTGGTCACCTACTTAGCTACTCATCCTGAGCCGAGTCATTAGATGTACTAGACATGATTATGGGAATTTTAGTCCTGATTTTGTATATTATTTTTTAAAACACTTTATGTACGCACAGGTGATTTTATGATATATATAATATATAAATATAATATATATAATATAATATATATAATAAAAATATATTATATATATATATATATAGACAGTTCCAAATTTTTGATGTTTTGATTTTATCTTGATGAATGAATGATATGCCAATCTAATGCTTGATTAGCGATAGAATCCACTAATGAATTGTCAGATCGTGGAATGTGCAAATAAGTAATAGAAACAAATGATCTTTCCAACACCCTCACTCTAAAAAATTGGCGATATAAATAAGGATATCGAACCTGATAAATGTTATTCAATTGTGACACTACTAGTTGTGAGTCAAGATACACTACCAGCGAATCAATTCCATAAGAAATAGCTTCGGGTAGTAAATTAATGATGGCAGTATATTCATCAATATTATTTGACACAAAACCAATACATACTCCCCTTGACACCATCAACTGACTAGTTGGATAATAAATTACCCAAGCTGCGGAAGCAAGATTCCGAGTGTGCCGACTAGCACCATCGGCGAATCCAAAATAGACTAAGTCATCCATCAACACCTACCAAAGAATATAAAAAAAAGTGTCAATATCATAAAACATCCCTATAAAATATGTGCAAAAATAAAAAATATACAAAGAAGCCATTACTCGGTCATAACATAGGCAAAGTACTTCTTGAGGTAGAGCCCATTTCGGGGCTCCACCAACTTGTTCCCTTAATTAAGCCCCTTTTTCTAAAACTCATTTCAATATAAATGGACCATACCACATGGACTTGAATTTTCTTGCCCCAAAGGCGTCTTTATCTTGGTCATAAACTAAGACAAGGTCACCTTCAGAAAAGACTCAAGGCCAGACAACTCTATCATACTAAGTTTTAACCTTTTTCTTATGAGCCTCATTAGTTGTGGCAGCATCTCAACGCTGCTCATCGAGATGTTCCAAATGAAGGAGGCAATCTTCAAAACTAGAGGACTTTGGATGGAGCTCAACAACTAGCTTAAGAGATGGAATTTCACATTCGACAAGAAAGATGGATTCCAGCTCGTAAGCTAACTGAAAGGGTGTAAAAACAGTGGTAGTCTTTACCGAGGTTCAGTATGCCTAGAGAGCTGGATACAACATAAGATGCCAATTGGAGCGATTTCTATTAATTGTCCTTCATAGGATTGTCTTGAGGGATTTATTCATAGCTTCGACTTGGCCATTGGCCTAAGGATAGTATGGGGACGAATGCTTTTGCTGGAATCCCAGCTTACGAGCCAATTCAGACATCAGTTGGTTTTGGAAATGACTTCCATGGTCAGTGACAATCTCTCTCGGGATATCGAACCGTGAAATAATCTGATTGAAGAGGAATAATGCTGCTATTTCATTGTCATTTTTATAAGTGGGCATGGCCTCAGCCCACTTCGTAAAGTAGTTTATAGCCACAATAATGTACTTGTGAGTCGCTGCTGAAGGCAGATTACAAGTAGTAAAGTCAATACCCCACTTTGTAAAGGGACCAACAGTAATAACAGGGAAAAGAGGAGATGGATTCGCGCGCATTTTTCGAGTATAGACTTGACAAGGGTGACAACGTTTGACCGCTTCCATACAGTCTTTCAAAAGTGAAGGCCAAAAGTAGCCGACACACAAGATTTTATGGGCTGTAGCAAGCCCTGAAGGATGACCAACACAAGCTCCACTATGGAAATCATTAAGCACAAACTCTACTTCCTCTAAGGTTAAACAACGCCTAAGGATTTAATCAACCCCTCAGTGATATATTGTATCACCGATGATGACATAGTTCTTAGCCAAGTGATGTAATTTTCAACGTTCATCCTTGGAGGTAGCATGGACAACTACCAAGGCTAATTTCTCAACTGGAGAATAGTGTAGTTCAGGGCCTATCAAACCTCGACTCAGGTAGTAAATCACATGTTCTACAAGAGCATCATCTTTAAGAATGAGAACCATACCTATGCTTGATTCTGTAGCTGCAAGATATAAAAGGAAATCTATACCATAATTGGTGGACTCAAAAGCGGGGTAGAGATCAACGCTTGCTTCAAGGCATCAAAAGATCGTTGCGAAAAGTCATCCCATAAAAATGGAACTCCTTTCCTGAGAAAATGCATAAACCCTTTAGTTATCTCAGCATAGTTTGCTATAAACTGTCTTAAGAAATTTGCCTTCCCCTTAAGACTTTGAAGTAGTCGAATGGAAGACAGGGGAGGCAACTGAATTATTGCCTCCACCTTGAAGGGATAAACTCAAATCCCTTCAGTTGACACAATTAACCATAATAGCCGACCAGATGTAACAACGAAAATGCATTTTTTTGGATTCAACTGGATCTCGTAAAAACGACATCGTCCAAAGACCAACCGAAGGTGACTAGGATGATCAACTCTCTTTTTAGAGCGAGCAGCTAAATCATCCAATTATGCTTCGATGACATGCTTGATGTCGTGAAAAGTGTATGACATGGCCCGTTGAAACCTAGCACTAGCATTTTTAAGACCTAAAGGCATCTTTTTATATGAAAAGGTACCCCAAGGACATATGAAAGTTGTCTTATGCTAGTCTTTTGGACGGATAGATATCTGATTATAACTGGAAAATCCATCCATGAAGGAAAAAGTCTCATTACCCACACATTCATCAACTATCTGATCAATAAATGGTGTGGGGTAATTATCTTTTGGAAAATCTTTTTTCAAATCCCTAAAGTCAATGCATACACAGATCATTCCTTGTTTTTTTATCAACCAGGAATAGATTAGAAACCCAATCCATTAGAGGAATCGGGTATATGAAACCCACCTTGAGAAACTTTTTTACTTCAGCCTTAATAGCTACTGCTTTCCTAGGATTGATTGGCCAAAGCTTCTAACGAATCGGTTTAGCGTTTTCATACGTCTTGATCTCATGCTAAACGATAGATGGATCAATACCAAGAATTTCTTCATAATACCAAGCAAATACATCCTGAAACTCTTTAAATAGGTCGGTGTAAATTTAAATCTCTTCATGGGAACACTCAGCTCCGATGAAGACATTTTCTATGATATTAGGGTTCCTAGAGATGTTTATCAGTATGGTTTTCGAAATGACCGACATGTTATCCTTGGCACAGATGTGTGCTGGAGCCAAAGGGTTTGAAACCGTACAAACATCGCTAGTAAGCAAATTGGAGAACTTGGACTCAACTTCTTGCAATGTGGGAAGAAAATATGAACGATGGTGTAAGTATTCCCAAGGTCAATCATCACCTATCATTGCTTCTAAGATTGCTTTGTCAGATGGTAAAATCGTATCTAAGCAATCCATAGCAGAAGTAGAGTTAAGGGTCCAAGTTGGGGCCATATCACCATCTAACTCTTCCTCTTAGAAAGGAGTAGGATGGTCATCTGCAGAGTTAATGATAGACTGATATCTAAGCCCTGTTGTAGACATAGGGAATTCCATTCCACCAACTTTCCCTTCATATAATGTGGTTGTAGGCGAAGGCAACGTCCAAGGGTCTAAAAAATAACGATTCCACAAGAAATCTTCCCGTGAACACTCTTTGGAGGATGAAATGACATTGATTGTAACTATAGGAGTGGGAAAATAAAATGTACCCATCAATGAAGAATACATCCCAACTCCTAGATTCTCGATAGGTTGACAGTGGTTATCCACTAATGGAACAGTAGAATCTGAATTTGTATGAGGGTCAACTAGAGAATAATCCAGTTGAACAACCTTAACAATTTTCTCCTCATGACGAAAACAAAGGACTTGAAATAGAGTCGAAAATACGACATCCATTTCATAAATCCAATTTCGTCCTAAGAGGAGATTGTAATCTAGGTTGGCATCAATGATTTCTACTTCGATATTAATGACCTTTCCTCCAACACATATAGGAGAGGCTAGGATAATCCTGTGTGGCCTATGAGAATGTCTGTCAAATGCTGTCAAGAGTGTGGGTGAAGGAAAAACTGCAGGCAATCCAATGGCCTTCCAACATGACATAGACATTACACATGTGGAAGCTCCCTCATCTATAACTGTTCGGAAAATGTTAGTTTCCCAATAAGTAGACTTTATTTGTAAAGCCATATGATGAGGAAGTCTCTTTTTAACATTGAGCATGTCAAAAGTAAGCACTAAAGAATTGTTTGGATCAATTGCCACTATCACTGAAAGCAAAGCACTTTGTTGAGTTGGACATGACTGGAATACCTCTAAAGCAGACATAGTGCATGGACTTTGAGCCAGATCTTCTACAATGGAGTAGTTTCAAGTTGTCCTAGCATTAGGGTTGATAGTCGCACGTTTGGTGGAACCTTTCGGTATCCGAGGTATAGACTCGACAAAGGGTTGCTCAATATGAAGTGGATTCATAGTTCTGGGAAAAAATTTATCCTTGGATGTTTCAGCTTCACCAGAATCACGTGACTATGTGGCCACATTGATGTGAGAACCCATCATGAAAACATTTGAGGAATTGTCCCCCTCTTGGTTACCCCCTGCAAAGGTACCAGGGTTTGAGTTCGTGCCAGCAAGCAATTGTTGACCTTGGTGGAAAGGGTTAGTGAAGACATCTTGGGAGCTAGAAGACCCTTGCTGCACTAACAAGTGCTGAGCATCTTGAATTTTTGGGCAGATATGAGTCAAATGGTCTCCACTGCATAACTTGCATGGAAACTTAACTTTCTTCTTAAACACTTTTCCACCCTCACCAACATTATTATTGGGCTTATTCACATTACCCTTTCCATCTTGATTCTTCTTTTTACGTCATCCCTTCTTCTTCCCATCAGAATTTTGATTTCCTTTGGGGTTAGAAGTCTGAATGACGTTTATGGAAGAAGGTTGAGAAGGTGGAGTAGTAGATGGTGCAGCCTGATTGGAAGAAGTAGTTTGTATAGACAACTGCTACAATTGGCTCAAAAGGTTCACCGCATTTGCATCAATCGATCCAACAATACCATCAACATGCGGAATTGGCTTCGGTTTGGCTATATTAACCATGGATCTAAGAGCACCAGTCAATATTTTCTTAAGAGTCCCAGACTGAGAATATATTAGTTCTAACTGTTGGGTGCAAAAGATAGCCTGCTCTTCTGAATAAAATCTGGACATAGAAACATCCTTGGAGATCTCAGGTTGTAACGATTTTAAAAACCATTCAAGACAGGATGTAGGTGGAATTTCAACTTTAATGAGCCTCTTTCTCCATCTCCATTCCTCAATATGATCAGAAACATGAGTAGTCATGTCCTGATGAAAATTGGCCAGAAGTTTAGTTCTGGCTTCGTAACAGACAGGCAACTGGAAATGGTTTAAGAAAATTTTAGCCAAATCAGTGAAAGACGTAAAGATGCCCCCTGGAAACTCTATATACCACTTAACCACATTCCCAGTTAAGGTGTGTTGAAATAGTCTTAACCTAATCAAATCATCGATCAGACAGTTAGATGAACACCAGAAATGGAACGTGGTTACATGGTCACCTGGGTCTTCATCACTCTTCCCTTCAAACTTTGGGATATCTGATGGAATTTTGGTTGGGACAGGAGGCCAAGCTAGATTGTATCTGATCGGATCATTCGTTAACTTAGTCAAGTCTGGTAGATTGAGCATGGTCAGAAACGGAAGTCTTGGAGAACCTTGGGGAGTCCACCCAGAATGGGTGGGGTTCCCAAAAGTCCAAAAAGAATGACCTAGATTTTGAAAGGTACTAGGTTTCCCGAAGTAACTAATAGAACCTACTGAACCAAAAGTGACCCTTGTGGTCCAGCAAAACTCGAAGTTTGACAAATTTCAACCTAAAAACCTCCATAACCGGCAAAGTTTCCCCATAACGAATTATTATAAGAAGTTGACAACCCTTGGTACGGGTTCCAAGCATTAGCTAAGAGTGGAAAACTTTGAAATGAATTCACTGAGGAATATGACACATTCCCTTGTTAGCCGAAAAACAGATTCCTAGTTTTGATCCCACTAACCACAGGGTTAGTTCAACTCTGAAAAGGATTAGTACCTTGACCTGTGAAAGGAAAAGGCATAGACCCTATCGTCGGATTGGAATGTGGTACATGACCACTTCCAAAAGGAAAACCCTAAAAAGATATTGATCCACTCATCATGGACATGGAGGCAGTTAGTGGTACACTTAATGGAATTGAAGGAATACCTTGAGAAGGCATACCAAAAGGGAAGAATCCAAAACTTGATGCATGTGCTTGGGAACTTCCACTCATCGACGGAATGGAAGTAGACCCAGACAAGGATGTGCTAGAAATAAATCCAAATAATGATGTAGAGGGGATGGAAATAGTTCCTGCCCCTTGCACGGATATAGGAGTCTGCATACTCGTAGCACTCGCGATGGATGCCATGCATCCAACAGTGGTCATCGAAGGGATGTATGTGTGTGGACCTGGGCTTGAAGGCATGTGTGTCAAAGTTTCAATGTATAACAATACATCTAGATGATCAGAAGAGAGGAGAATTCAAAGTTGCAATTGACTCTGAGATCTCTTCTACATCAATATTATCTTCCGACTGGAAGAGTACCCGAGAAGGAACTGGTGTGTTCCTCTCTAATTATGTGGTAGTACCAGGTCTACCTTGTACATTGATGCCCCCAAGTGGAGGATCAATCTCCGATGCGCTAGCTACCACTAGTTGAAAACCACTGGCAGAATCGCTCCTACGCCTTCTAGGAGAAAACTCTGGATTCGCAAGTGAAAGCCAGCCACATTGAATTATTTAATAAGATCTACTTAAGGACTCAAGAAAATTGAAATCTACGCCGACTAGGAGCACAAAAAACACACTAAAAAATGTCCCTAAATAATTCAGCAGTCAAACAACTTCCAAGTATTTCCACTCCAGTTGATTAGGACTGAACACCATAATACAAGAAAGTGAATGTAAGGGCCTTTCGAAAATATATTGGGGTAATTACACCTCAATTCTACTAGCGAAGGTATCAGAGGTAGTTACACTGACCTCTAGACAACAGCCTTTGCCGGTGCAAGCCCCCAAGCTTCTCAAGGGTGTCCTCCAGAAGTATCATTGAACATGATGCAATGTCAACCTCAGGTGCCATGGGATTCCCCTCCATAGCCACTTGTGTAGATCCCTAGGATTGACAACTAAAGCCACCAACTTGTATCAAAAGCCAGGCAGAATAGTCATGAGGTAAGATCCGACAAGTAAGAGAGGGGGTATCTCTCATCCTTATCTTCACAAACCCTCATGCTTAACTCCCAGTCATGGAGCTTTCTCGGTCTCTCTATCGCTATTGGATTTCACTCTTTATTTTGAATCTTATGTTTCACAATTTAGAGTGGCCTTGGAGAGTTTACTCTCCTCTCACCTAATCCAAGGCCCTAAATAACCTAAAACTTGTTGGTGTAACTGATTGAGAATATAAAAAGTTCTAGTTTATTTTAATAATCACTTGATTTTAAGTGGCTATTCTTTTTAAGTCAAAGGTACAATACAGAAGTGAATATGATGTTGTTCTTATGATGCAAAAGAAATTAATGAAAAACTAACTTAGATGCAATGCACTTGTTTGTTCTTCGATGAAAAGAAACTTCTACTTGGGTTATAAGAAACTTCTATTAAAGCAATAACTTTTTCCTTTTCTTTTCTTGTAATAGACTTCACACTCACACAACTTAAAAAACTATTAGTGCTTTAATAATGCAAAACTACCCTAATGCAAGGTGTACATGAAAATGAAAATGTTCTAGATTAATGTAAAAAAGAAAATGAAAGCAATTTGTTTATAAGCCAAGTTAAGTGTTTGAAAGGAATTAGAATTTCGAACACAAAATCTTTCCCAAAAGAAGGACTAATAAAAAATATCATAAATCACTCTAAAAAGTTGAAAGAAACCAAACTCAAATTTGGCAAAGAAAGCAAAAACAATATTTTTGAAGGACTTTTCTTTTTCAAAAAAGAAATAAAAGCAACTTTTCAAAAGTACTCAAAATGCAACCAAAGACTCAAAGATTGAAAGCAGATGACAAGGAAACTTTGCAAGTTGTCAATTCAACATGAATGAAAACTTAACAAAATAGGTGTTTCAAGGTGCACTAAATGATCCAAACGCAGCAAAAAGAGGTTTGAGACACTGATCAAGAAATCAAGAAAGGCACACTTTCAAACTTGTCAACAAAAAAATTTGAAAAGCAAGAAGAAGTGAATGGCCACAAAGTTGAGGGAAGCCAAGCAAGCAGACCATAAAAATGAAGTTTGACACGAATATTGTAGGCAATATTTTGTTCTGAAAGACCAGAACAATCAAGAACCTATACAAGAAGCCTTGTGTGTTCAAACACAAATGATAAAACTCATTGTAAAGAAAATCGAGACCAAAAACTCTTCAAAGCAGGAGAGAACTCAAAACAGTAAGCTCACTGAAAAACTAAAATTTGAAAATAGAAACTAACCACTCAGGAAACACTCAAGCCAAGAAAAAAATCTTTCTAGATAAAAATACTTGAAAAAAATCATGCAAAACAAATGTATACATGACTGTGTGTCTAGACACACTTCAGCCAAAAGAAACTAGCATATATGCAGTTTCAGTTCAGATAAACTTGCGTGTATACACTTTTGCAACCCGACAAAGGTGCATATATAAAGGTTTACAAGAAAAAAAAATTGAGGCCTCATGAAAGGGATCAGATTTGAAGTTTGACTTCCTATAGGAGCAGACAGTACAGACACAACAATCAAACTCAAAGTTGAGCCCTGATTGGAACTGAATAACCCAAACTAGGAATAACAAGATTGTTGTCCCTAGTGGACTCACCAATTTTCTTAAGGGATAAAGTCCCCTAGGGCTTTGGGTCAGAACCCTAGCAAAGAAGAAGTAATATACAACAAGAAACAAGCATATAACTCAAACAAAATGATTAAACGAACAAACCATGCGAGGATGTACATACCCAAGGGTCCTTCGTTCGGGTAGTTCCAGCCAGGGTCCAAACCCTATGAAACTCCTCACAATCTTCGAAAATGCAAAACAACCAATTCAAAGATGCACAAAAATATATAGATAAAGCATTATAGTGAAATCAACTTTATACATATAAGTAGATGGTTAGTTATACATTGAAATAGTCATTCATATATAAACCATAACAATAACATCAGATGTGTGAACAAAGTTGATATCAAGAACAAGACAATGTTTCTTTTTACTGCAGATAACTATAATAAAAGATGGAAAGAGTTCACCTAAGTCTTCCTCTTCTGGCTCCAAGCGGAATTGTCCTTCAAGTTTGTCCAGTCCCAGTCTTCAACAGGCTCCTTCCACAACCAATACCATGATATCTCCAAGCATACGAGAGAACATCAAAACTCAAGGAAACAAGGGTTTCCTGAACTTGGGGAAGTGCTTGAAGCACAGGGATTCTTCAGACTTGATCAGGGGATAATCACAGTATAGTAATTCTATCATTTCTCTCCTCCTTAAGGCCTTCCCCCTAAAGTCCTTTTATACTTATCCCAAAGTAGTTTTTTAGTTGGGAAATAGTTGGGAACAGTTGGGCCATGGGCACTAATAGGTAATCAACAGTTAAAACCCGTGATCTTCGCCCATAATTAAGGAAATTTAATTTTTTAAAGTTTTTTAAGACATATACGCAAGTTGGGTATATATTGAACTGTGTGTAGACGCGTTTAATACATGGAAAAGTCACGTACAGGGAGTAAAACACTGTTTTTTAAATATTTGAACCAAGTCTAGAAGGAGGGGTTTCCCTAGGCCATAAAGCAAGCATCACAAATACCAAGGGTGATATTTGGAGCTATAACACCATGATTCTCCAAAGATTCCCTCCTTTGGGTTGACTGGATATCTGGAAATCAAATAAAAAAATTGATCTCGCCATTGAGATCCTTGTGAAATTCTAAGAAGAATGAGTATAAAGTTGGTTGCATTATGGATCTGGGAAATTTCAACCTCCAAGGAATCTAGAAGATTCCCTCAAGATTCTTGAAGATTCTCCTCCACTGGAAATATGAAAATCCATTGTTCAAAAGGCAAGTCTAGCCTCATTATTGCATTCCCTACGAAAATCTGAGAAAAATGACTGTAAACTTGATTACATTCTGATCAAATGAAATTTTACCTCCCAAGAAATCTTTGGCATCAAAAGAATATTCCTTGTCTCGAAAAATGTGTCAAGTTTCTACCTCCCAAAACTGCATCATGGTTCCTCTTAGGCATGGTTCTACTGCACAGAAATCCATTCTCCTTTCGGCACTCTTCATTTCATCGTGCTCTCCCATTCTGTGTGTTCCCTTCCCGTCGAATGAGAAAATACATGGTTTATAAACAGAAATGCCACTGAATTAAACAATATAAGGTTGTTTCGTCTATTTCTATTTCCTTACGGTTTGTGTGGCATTGACCTAGGGTCAATCCCTGCCTTTGCTATAAATACATAATAAAATTTGTCATGTTTTAATTTTTTCGTTGGTTGGTTCCAACATGGCTTGCACGGTCTCAATGCTGGCAGGGTTTGACCATTCACCACCATATACATGGTATGTCGACAGTTTGGGTGGCCAGGTTGGTGACCTGCCACCCTATTTAATTAATTTTTTGGTTTTATAATGCTATATGGGTTTCGATGGAGGTGGCGGGGGTCATGGCTCACCACCTACTTTTTTCTAATTATTTTTTATTTTTATTAATAATAGATTTTTTCCAAGTTTGTCTACTATAAGGGTTATTACACAAATTATGTATCCAATTAATTTGTCTGCTCTTGTGAGTCAAATTCCATGTCCCAGACTCTGTCAATTTGTAGGACCATTAAACCTGACCCACATGACAACTTTGACCAAAAATTTGACTGGATCTATATCCCTCATACGAATTTGGATTTGAGTGTTGTTCACATCTCTCAAATCAGGGAAATGAGCACTTCGATCTGACGTTGGTTTAAGAGAAATATAGCCACGTTGAATTTTGACCATTTCTGAGCCCTCCTGGACTTCTGCATGTGTCTGGAGCTACCTGGATCAATCCTCCCCACTGAGGAGCTTTTGGTCCTCCAGAAGCATGAAAATAATCTTCAACTCCTTTGTACCTTGCCTACACTACAAGTATCCTGATAGGTCACCCTTCCTTCTCCTTCACCTTTCTCCTTCGGAGCCATAAGTGATGAGCCGATACATGTGCCCTTTGCAAACTTGTAGTACAATTATGCAAATTACATGCTTAATATACATGACCAACTAATGACCCAGGCATTCCATACTGGCCATGAGTTTATAACACATACTCTGTGGTGAAGCTTACATCAAAATAGAAATAATACCCTAGCTATGAAAACAAGGCCAACATATCATGTTTTCTTAACAAGTGATGGAAAACACATCATCACTTTTATATTTTAAATTGCAACAAATGATTTACAAAAAATAAGGCCAAACACTATTATTTCTTTAACAAGTTATGGAAACACATCATCACTTTCACAGATTAAAATGCGATGCAAAATAAAGCCAGACATCACTGTTATTGCAACAAGTGATGGAAAACACATCATCACTTTTACAGTTTAAGATGAAACATAATATTGGCAAAAATAAGACCATGACTTTCTACCACACCTAGAAGAACCATTTATCACTTATCAAAGTGAATGGGTCACCTCCTTGCAGCACATTCACTGGTTGAACATCTATTTCATCTGATTCACACACGTATGCTTTGTCCTTGTGATGTTGTTCTAGATGGAGCCTCCAACATGTGGCTCTTTGATGACCACTTCTGTCGCAATGACTACAGAAAGTCTTCTTCCTCCAGATCTTCTTAACATGCTTCTTCCCCTGTTATGGAGAAGTCCTTTCACTCCTCTTCCTTTTTCGTGCTGCCAGTCTCTTCCAGCACTCAACAAATATATGGTTATGTAAACCACAAAAGATACATGTTTTCTGATGCCATTATTTATGTCCATCATTAACAACATGATTGTAATCGAAATGCACATTTGAATATTGAGACTTTTTATACCTTTCCTTGTTGTCTCTGGTGTAATTAAGACTATGAGAGCTTACTTCAACTCTTTCTCTGCAATGCATATTGCCATGGGTTGATGGTAATGTATTCCCATCATCCTCTTTCCTTGACTATTTCAACAATGTCTTGGAGGCATCTGACACCCTTAAGCATTCTCCTTTAGTGTATCCCAAACCTTCAAATCGAGGTCCTTGCACAACCTCCAATGGCTGAGTTATGCCTTGGCTATTAACACCAAGTCCTTCTTATTCCTTGTACCTCATCTTGCTAAGGAGCCTCATGTTTGTCCCTGTAATTGGTATCTCCACATTTCCAACATAAATTATACTATGTGAAGATGAAACTGAAGGGAAATCAACATCTTTTACCTCCACTGTTGAGCTGGAAAGAACTGATGAGGGCTTCTTATCATCTATTGTTGGTGGTTTGCTGGATGTCTTGGTGCATTCCCCAACTTCCTTCCTGACAATACCCAAGTCCTACTTGATGGGGTAGTTCCTCTACTTTGATGGGGTTTATGATGCCCTGGCCATTAATGTCGAGGCCCTTCCCCTGATACCCCATTATCTTTAACAGTTTGGAACCAATCCCTATGGTATGATTTTCAAAAACAATGAAATCATCATTAAGAAACATACATGAAGTTGGAGAATTACTCTTTACCTCATAGGGGTCATGCTACAACTTTTACAAGGCATCATCCTTACCTTGCAGTTGTTGTAGCAACCTCTATTTCTCCTCTTTCTCTTCTTGTAGAAGCATATTCAATTCCATGTTAGCTTCTTGAAGACTTTGGTTATTGTGCTTCAGTTCTTCCAGGTCCTCTTTCATGGCTCATAACTAAAGGTGCAATCATTTCTTTTCCTCTGTCTCTTCTTGTAGAGCTTCATACATTATGTTTATCTTTTTGGACACTCTGAGCATGATCTCGTACATCTATTTTTCATCCTCCATGATTGCATGTTCCATTATTCACGCTCGTAATTCACGTCAATGAAAAGACCGCTCTGATACCAAACTTGATCTGAGTTGACTCAACTTCTGGATTTAACCAAGATCTTTTGCTTCCTTGATGTAGTTAGAATTGCATTTTATAAAAGCATAAATGAACATATATGCATGCTTAAGGAAATGGAAACATAAGGACAATCAACAATCATAAACAAGAGACATTGATAACAAAGTTCGTCCAGTGTAGACTAGATCTCTCAGCCCGATGTCAACATTGTGTTGGCCACATTATTCAGTGTTGGAAATGGTGAGTATGTACATGGACTATATTTTCTAGCATATAAGGACATGTGCCCTCTGCATGAGTGGAAAAGTCTCTCCATGAGATGTTCTCCTACAAGAAATATCACTCACAATAGACCTCCTATCAGTATGACATAATCTTACACATGGTGACAATGAGTATCCTGCCATCATGGCATCAAAGGGATCTCAACCAAAACACCCTTGGTGGAAATGAGTATCCCCTCATCAGGGCAACAAAGGGATCTCAGTTAAAACATACATAACAATCCATGATGAATGCATCTCACATGAAATGGACACAAAGATTTTGCATCATACATCAAGTAGGAATCAAAACAACATAATACATCTCACAACAAATGATCAAACTATGATGTTGGTTGAAGAATAGAATAATCAGTTGGTGGATCTGAAAGCACCATTGAAATTGTGGAGTCGAATGGTATAGAATCAATTGTCCACACTCTAAAATCTGACACTGTCACTCCAATCTAGAAAATGGCTGAAAAGTAGGATGCTCAACTGAAAAAACTGACCGCACCACTATTTTTTTGTCATTGGGAGGTGTAAAATCGACTATCCATTCGTCGAATTTTGAAAACGCAAAATCTAGCCGTATAGGAATCTTCCCCTGTGATTCTCCAAAGATTCCCTCCTCTTGGTTGACTAGAGATCTACAACTCAAATTGGGAAACTAATCTCACCATTGAGATCCTTGAGAAAGTCTGAGAAGAAAGTGTAGTATACCTAGGGGGGATATTATGTAGTACATAGGGTGGTACCCAAGGGAATGATGTCATAATGTGATGGGCCATAGTTAATAAATAAAGTGGTTAACCTGCATCATGTAAGGGACTGCAAATAGTTAGCAATAAGGTGATAAGCCCATTGTATTAGATATATGGTATTGAGAGACACATGGTAATGATCCATGGTATTGTATGTATGAAGCCTATATAGAGGCTAGAGACTCCCCATTGAAATATGTGAAGAATTATTGTATTGACAAGCATATGGCTTGTGGAGTGTTCTCCTTCCTTAAGGAGCGATTGTATTGTGTTACCCCACTTCATGGGTTTTGATATTAATAAAGATTTCAAGTTTACATATTTTTCTCTTGTATTGGCTCTTGGGGTTAGTTGTAGTATTGGGCATATTTCCATTATCATATATTTGTAGGTCAGATATACTACACGCATTGTCAGAGCACTTTCTTGGGCAAGGCGGGAAGATTTTTTTATCTTTTGTAGGAATTTCTGGAGCGGCGAGTTTGTAGATTAGATATGAAACTTGTGGTGCCAAATTTGCAAATATGAATTCGTTGCGAAAAAATATCCAAATTAAAAAAAGAAAAAAAGAAAAAAAAAGAAAGAAAAAAACCGGCCAAATCGGAGTCCGGATGAGGAAGATATTGTTGATTTAAAAATATGTTGTGTTGCAGAAACTTTTCAGACGACAATTCATGGATGATGGATCTCGAGTGAATTTTTGCAGTTTTTATGGGGAATTTTAAGAAACTAATTGTATATTTGAGATCCTCTTGAAAAATTACCCAATTTGAAAAAAACAATTGGTCGAATTGGAGTTCGGATGAGGGAGATATTGTTGATTTAAAATCAACTCGTTTTTTCAGAATTTTTTTACAACAAGATAATTGTAGAGCAAATATGAATTTCTAGAGTTCCTAGATAGAGATTTCTATCACAAGGGAAGATGCAAAATGGTTGTTCCATTTCCAAAAATAGGTTATAAGAAGGATTCTGAGCCACATTGATCGAGTTGTGTCCATTAAATTTTTGCCAAAGTAAGCAATTTTTTCAAAACCCTCTTCATGGCTTCTAGCAAGGATTTTTTTACAGGGAAGGATAATATTTCTACTATTAAAGAATTCATAAAAGACCTTATGAAAACCTCTTAGAAATATTAGATGGGTTTAGTATGTCTTTGGTTGAAATATGAGGTTGCCATATGGTGCATCTCACTTGACAACAAGAAGTTGTCCAAACTTTCAGATGAAGAATTTGAAAAACTCCTTTTGGACAAATTTTCTCATGCTACACAATAGGAAAATGAAACATGGAAAGCGTTATTTTATGATGATATCTCCTTATTACATGCTCATGTATGTATTTAGAAAGGGAATATAATTGTGTCTATCAATCCTAATAGCAAGCATAATTTTATTAATGTTCATTTGGCTGAAAGATTGCATGTCCCAACCAAACAAATGGAGCACACACAGGTTAATAATGAGAAAGTGCAAGTTTGTAAAGATTTGAAGAGATCTATGGATAAGTATGTATTGCATTCATATTTCTATGCTTCAAATATGGAAAATGTCGATGTTGTGTTGGGATACCCTTGGATGTAATCTATTGGTACTATCAATATTAATGTGCAAAATAAATTCTTGAAGCTCTGGTAGAAAAAGAAGAAAATTACATTACAGGATATTTCCATCAATAAACAAGTAGAGTCCAAGGAGGTCGAAGTAGAATATGTTGCAGGTATTGACACATCAGATGAGGAATATATGGTTGAAGTAATATTTTAAGATAAGCAACAACCGCAGGTGCCACAACAGGTAGTAGATACCAATAAGGCTCCATTAGGTGGTGAATTAAAGAAAGATACACCATTGGTTAAAACTTCAGCATATCACCACCCACATCACCCAACAAGAAAACAACCAATAATATGGAAATGAATCAGCCTCAAGGAAAAAAACCCTTGCATGATAGATAAAGAGGTGTGAAAATCCACCCCCAGCACATCAACACAGAGGAACCACAAATATCAACTCCCATCTCAAGCGAGAAAGGCACCGGCTAGATCAAGTAATCGCATGTCTCTCGGATGGGTAGATGCACATGCATGGTACTAGTGGACTACCCTTTTGAGTAGATCTTATTATTTGTGTTCTTATTATGTTTCAGGGATAAAACGTGTTTAAGGGGATTGGAATGTAGTATTCCTAGGGGAATAATATGGGGTACATAAGAAGGTACGCAAGGGAATAATGTAATAATGTGATGGGTCATAGTTAATAAATAAAGTGGTTAACTCGCATCATGTAAGGGACCACAAGTAGTTAGCAATAATGTGATAAGCCCATTGTACTAGATATATGGCATTGAGAGACCCATGGTAATGACCCATGCTATTGTATGTATGAAGCCTATATAGAGGCTAGAGACTCCCCATTGAGAGATGGTAAATGATTATTATATTGGCAAGTGTATGGCTTGTGGAGTGTTCTCCTTCCTTAAGGAGTGATTGTATGGTATTACCATACCTCAAGGGTTTGATATTAAAAGAGATGTAAAGTTTATCTATTTCTCTCTTTTTATTTGTGGGTATATTTGTTATTTTCATATATTTGCAGGTCAGATCTATTACAACACAAGACTAGAAACAAACACCATGAATCAATCCCCATGGGTTCCCAGTGCCTCCAAGAGAAAGCTCAACTTGAGCCTTCTTCGTGACTTCATGGAAGCCTCCTTTTCCATGGAATCCTTTGCATCATATTGCCATAGACACATATATGTTAGTACATAAATAAAGATAACAATACACTAGTTACCTTTTCTTGTTGTGCTAAGCATGTTTCCTTGTAACTGCACACATTTATGCCATGTCTCAAGGGACTCTAAATTGCTTGACAGATCTAGCTATAACTAGACACTAGTTGTTATACATATAAATACATGTCCATGAATATAACACATGCCCGTATAATGTCACACGAAATCAAGGAAAATTTTAAGAACCCCCCCTAAATTTATGTGTATAATAAATGGGCGAATCTCCATGGTATATAGGAAAAATGGAAGGCGATTTTATCAATAATATAATATGTATATATAATTTTTTGGTGAATCTCTCACCAAGCATGGCGAATATTTTACTCAAT